>RJWM01005915.1:0-88148 GCA_004363535.1 Dasyprocta punctata | reverse complement strand
TGACAGGAGTAGGCATGGGCCTACCCTTGCAAAAGGTACAAACTAGTATATGACGGCAAGGTAACTACTACACCAATTACTTGCTATGAAAAAATCACAGGTCCCATGAAAACACAGATTAGGGAACCAGAGCTAGCACAAGAGGTGGCTAAGGATGTGACGGGTTATACAGTGAAGGATAAAGGGCCATTATCCCGGTAGAAGGCCAGGCAGGGACATTCCATGCTCAAGGACCCTCTGCCTTGTATGTACCAGCACCGGGACCTACACCATTTGGTATCTAAACCAGAGTCCTTCTACTGCCGTGCCTCTCGTTCAGCTGCTCCTGCTAACATGGGGGGCTGCCAAGTTTTAAAGCATCATCACCAGCGCTCATATACAACAAAATACCTCTAAGCAATCAGCACTGTAATTGAGACCAAAGTACAGCTGTTACAGTACTTTTCCTCCCAAAGGGTCCAGGCCAATTGCTTAATATCCAGAGTACTATGAATCATTTCTAAACTTGAATTAAGATGTGAATTATAGTAACAAGGACCAGAGAAAAAATGCCTAAATATGAATCACTCTCCATTCAACAATTTTTTTTTAAAGCAATGAGCTAGAAGTTGAGAATACACAATGAATAATATACAACCATGGCCTTGGAGGAGTCAAGTTTAATGAGACAAACACACATCAAGTAAGTTTACAGAACTACTGCAGTGGTCTACTGAAGGAAGGAAGCAGTCTCTCATGTGATAAACAAATGGCTGAGTTCAAAGCTGATTTCAGGCTCATCTCAAACAATTTTGGTATAGTGTCAAGATGCAGTAAAATAAACCAATATAATAGGAGTTTAGTTGCAGTCTAGAAAAAAATATTTAATACTGTATTCATCAACATGACATCTTACTTTCCTGAATAATTTATCACAATCTCTTTAGGTTTGCTTATTTGAGACAAGAAGAACTTTGGAAATTTATCACAATAGAGATGTAAAGGGACAATAATAAGCTTTAAGATAGCTGGAAAATGAAAGTGGCTTTCTTTCTTTCACATACATTTCTCAAAGTCCTCCCAGACTCCAGACTTAGCTCACCAATCCATTCTGAGCTCAACCTTCACTCATGCCATTCTTTTCAGTATTTCACCCGAAACTAGAACCAGCAATGACTTTGGTTGTCCAGAAAAAACACAGAAATCCTTTCTCTTATAAAGTCCCCCAGTTTCCCAATCTCAACCTCATGTCCTGATGCAGAACCTCCAATCAAGACAGTGAGCCCACTCCGCATGCATCTTTGCACCTGTATTTTTCATACAAATGTCGCTGGCTGGTACGCTTCTCTCCCAGAATATTCGAATTCTATGTCCCCTTTCCTTAATGTATGTCTCACCAGCTCCCATCCCTGACATCATAACTTCTGCACAGCTGCTGTCAATGTTCCTGGGGAGGACGAGCTCACCACCCCAACACCACATGAAGCACCATGAATGAGTGAGCCCCTCCACCAGATGGGGCCCTTTTGAAAGTGCTGTCCTTTGGATATACTAAGCAACATGCCAACCTCCAGTTTTCTGTACTGCAGGTCTATATTCAAGGTTTTCCCATGCATCTGCAGAGTGTCGAGTGAAGCAATATGAGAAGAGAACAGACAACTTCAACTTCTTGTAAAGCTGGATAGGAATGGGGAGGGTTCAGACCTGTCCCTTGCAGGACCTGGTAAGTGGGCCAAGGCAGGCTGCCACTTAACCAACTGACAAAATCTCATTCCCTCAGCTCTTTATGACCCTGTCTACCACAGCAATGAGTCCCCTTTCACTTCTTGCCTGGCCCCTAAAAGATCTTCAGTTTCTTTCCAGGCACTTCCAGCCTGCTTTCTGGGAGTCCTCGCTACCTTGCATTAAGCCCTTCAGCCTCACCTTGATCATCTCCCTGGTCCCCAGCTAGCCTGAAATCTTGACTGAGAAAAAGCACACAGAGTGTAGTCTCAGGTGCATCAGAATCCCACCTGCTCATGTGAGGCCTAGCTTCCTTTCCGGCACTCCCCTACCTCCCACTGACCTGCTTTCATGCACCTGGATCTGCCTTTGTTTGCTGAGGGTTACTAAGAACATCAGGCTGACTGTGTGGATGCTACTTTTCCACTTCATCAGCAATCCATCAATGAATCATTGACTGCTCTCTGTCCTCTCATTGGCTCCTGGGGGCAGTAGGAGCCCCAGGTTCTCTCACCATAGCCCTGACTTGTTCACTTCTGGGAGCTTTTCCCACCTACTCCATTCTTCTCTGTGCTCTTCACAGACACAGACACTCACACCCTTTAATAGTGCATACTGGTTATATGGATCAACACCTCTCATTTCAGCAGACATGTACACACACACAACATACTTATTTCCTTCCATGCCCTCCTATTTCCCACATTCCCCCCTTTTTTCATGTGTTTTTTTGGGGGGGGGATTTCAATGTGTACAATGTATTTTGATCCCATTTGTGCCTCTATCTCCTACCCTCCTATCTCCTCCCTTTTCCCTACTTCCTTTTCTCCTCTTTCTACTTTCTTGTCATCTTTTTTAGAATCCACAAATAGGGAGAATATGTGATATGTGTCTAAATGAGTTTGGCTCATTTAGCTTAGCATGATAATCTTCAGATACATTCATTTTTCTGCAAATGACAAAACTCTACATCCTTTAATACTCAGCTGCCAGCCTTTTCAGTCAATTGGACTCAGGACAATGATTTCTCCCCGTAAGTTTAAGTATCTTTTATTGTATGAACAATTTATCATACTGTATCAATAACCTTGAATCATTACTGGACTACATTATTTCACTTTAAAAAGAAAAAAAAAACTGAGAAAGATCTAGGTTTATATCCCTTCTCAAGCACTTATCCATCCCAATTAAATAACCTCAGAGCGCCCCAATTTCCCGACTGTACCGTGGGGATAATGCCACCCGCTCTGGAGCTGCCCCAGGGAGCTGGCCCTGAGCCCTGAGCCCTGAGCACTGCTGCCTCCAGCCCTCTTCACCACTGTTCTTTTCCTTTCTATTGCCACACCCACTCCTGGCCTGGCCCCTTCCATCTGTACCTGGTTTGCATCAAAGTCCTTCTGATAGTCTCTGGGCCTTGGTGTCTCTCATCCCTACATCTAACCTGTTTATCTCTCAATACTTTCTGACTGTGGCTGCTTGACTAATCTTTTGAAAATAAATGTGAAAATAAAAAGAAAAATAAATGTGTACCACGTTTTTACACTGATAAAAGAGATACTGTTTTCCCGCTCTGTCCTGGATAAAGTTAAATGCCCTTTGGCTGATTCTTAGATTCTTCATTCTTCTACTTATTTACTCCACTACTTCTTTCACAATGGGCCCCCTCCTGTCTCCTTTCCAGCCAGGGTGGGGTCCTTACCAACTGATCAGCACCTCATCAGGTGGCATGGCAAACTAAGTGTGTGAGGGGACAGTGACTCCCAGACTCTGCTGGAATACCGCTGACATCTGATGCATGCACAACCTCAAGCAAGTTACTTAACTACTCTGTACCTGAGAGTTACTCTGAGAGTAGTAACAATTCTCACTTCGTTTAATTGTTTTAAGGAAAAGTAATTTAATTATGTGAATCAATTATAACTGTGCTTAGCAAGTGGTAAGCACTGGAGAAATGCTGTTATTACCATCATCACCGCCATGGTCCTTTTCACCGCCAAGCTTTCCATCTTGCTTTTGCCACTGACAAGGAAGTTTCTTCCCTGTTCAAGTTTCAGCTGTTCCTACCCTGGAAGATCTGACTTAAGATAGAATGCTGATCAACCAAGCTAAACCTCTACTGGGTATCTTCCCAAACAGCATATATTATAGTGACACAGGTGTACTCATGTTTCTAGCAATACAACTCATGATAGCTAAATCTAGGAAGTGGTTTATATGCCTGTCACAGATAAGTGGGAAAGAAAATGTGGTATTTATATACAGTACAGTACTACTTGGCTATAAATAAGTATAAATTTCAGTCATTTGTAGGAAAATAAGTGCATCTTGAAACCATAATGCTAAGTGAAATAAATCAGATACAGAAGGTTAAGTACCACATGTTTTCTCATATACAAGAAACTCAAAGTATAAATAATCCCAAGAGCAAACTAAAAGATAGGTAACAGAAAACAGAAAGTAAACATTGTAGAGAGGGAAGGGGATCTGGATGGAGGGAGATGAGAAGGGGAAGGGAAGGAGTAGTAAAAGAGACTAAAATGCAATACATATACTAATTCCCATGATGAGATGAACATATTCATTATGTATCACAAATGTACTAATAAAAAAGATGCAATGCCTATAACTGCTTTAACTCATTTCATCTTCTCTACTCTCATAAATTAGTTCTCACTTGAACATTTACTCTTCTTTCTGCATTAGAGGGTTACTGAGCTCATTTTGAAGTATATATCATGTCTAATCAATGAAGTTACGAACTTATCAAGCGTGGGGGATATTTCTTCTCCCTTCAGTGCCTACTATGGTGATTAGTGTGTGGAAGTGGAGAACTCAAAAATCACTGTTGATTAAAATGTTTTTATCATTTTCTGCCAATTAAAGTTTCATTCAAACAAATAATGGAATATAACTTTAATACCTAGGTTTTTATTTTAAATTAGAATCAAGAACATAATCAGTCAGAAGACTTATGTTTCAGTCTTGATGAACTCTAAGTAGCCCTGATTTTACAGGAGGCTGAGTACACACAATACCGAGCATCCAGTTTCTTACCACACACCTCACAGAGTCATTGTGAAAGTCAAGGTGAATACCACATCTTAGGGTAGTTTGGGCAAAATGCAGAACAAACATTTTAAATATTTTATAAATTAAGAAAATCTGACAAATCAGTAACTGATTTTTAGTTTTCATGATTAGTACAGTTAGATGCACAAGAGAAAAACAACTTATTTCTGAACCATGAGTAGGCTTCTATTTAATAGCATACCTTGAATAATGAAGGAAAATAAATTGTGGATGTAAAACATTACTCGTTCCTCAAAATATCTATGAAATACAGCAGAATATGAACTCCATGAGAGCCAGAGGAAGACTCAGTTGCTATATAACTCCACCCCCATAGTTTGGCCCTTAGTAGTAGTTGCTTGACATGTGTTTGTTAAATGAAATGTGTGAATTTGTACATAAATTAACAGAAGAGTACTTTCTGATGGTCTCTGTTCCACACTGCGTGAGTTTTATTACTTGAGCATCAGATTTTTTTTCCCACAACCCAGATAAGAAAACTGGTTAGAGTAACATATTTTAAACATCTCATCATTTATATTATTATTGCCATTAATAGGGAGCTGTACAATTTTTAAAAAATGCACATACACACAAAATCCATGTACTGCTTCCTATAAGACATCTGCAACAAACAATAGGCACCAGGCAAGAGATTTTCTAAGTAAAATCTTTATAGACAATATTTATGGACCCAATCAGTACAATGCAGATTTATTTGCTTCTTTCTGTAATGATGAATTACTCACCTCACAAACTGGATATTCAGACGTTTAAGTTTGTTTACCAGCATGCTGTGACAGCGTGGCATATATTCCCGCAGTGCCTCTAATTATTAAGCATAAGAAGAGACCTGAGCGAGAGTCATCTAATGAAGTACAGTCCTTAGTCATAACAGAAAGCATGACTCTGGTGAGAGACAAACAACAGATCATCTACAAATGCAGCTGAGCCATCTCTTTAAAGAAGGGCATGGCATTACTCAGGCAGATCTAGTTAGGGTGTCCACTGAAATCTCAGCAACAGTACATGACAAGTTTGTTTGGCATTCATTTCTAACATATAATATGACACTGTAGTTGATCAAGACAGACTTTCTGAGCTGTGAGTTTCAGAAGATGGTTAGGAAAAGTTTCATAGAGGAGATAGAAACTTTTTATTGAGAAGATATGAATATTGTAATGTGAACAATAAATAGAGACTTACAGAATCCTGTATGTGTCAGAAACTGAGACAAGTGCTGTATATAGAAACTCAATAAAATCCTGAAAGTCAAACACTATTATCTGTATTTTGTGAGCGGGGGGGGGGGGGGGGGAAACAGGCTTAGAGAAATGAAAGGACTTTTCTAAGATTACATGTTTTGGGTTTAACCACACAGAACAATAATGCCCATGACATTTTTTGCTTTAACCAGTTGACTTCCTTCATTTCAAAAATTAAAGCAAACTATTTGGGTTTTACAAAAATTGCAGATGGGTCCTGGAATGAGGCATCCCAGGTGAGCAAAATAGCGTAAGCCCGACTTGGAGGTAGGGAAGTCCTAGAGATAGTCCAGAGTAGACCAGATAAAATGCTATGGAATAAGGCAATCTGAACACTATCTGGGGGGAGACCTGGAGATGACTGTAGCTCATCTGAGAACACTGTGCATTCATGAAATGTACTTAAAGGTGCACATAAACTTATGATTAAAAATAGAGCGCCCAAACTCAACTTGCTCTGAGGTGTGGAGTACACATGAAACTTTGCCTCTGACAACATAGGGGCAGGCCTCAAAATAAACATCCAAATGTTGCCTGGCAACTGAGATAATAGCCATAGCTGATCTGTGATCCAAATCCAAGTAAGGAAGACTGGAGAACATTTGGGCACACCCTGTGAGTGTGATGAGCTCTGACACTGGACCTTCCCAAGTGACTAGAAAAATGTAAGTCAAGCTTTCAGTCCCAAAAGGCAACTGATTCATTGGCAATCTTTTGCAAACTCCAGATTTCTAGAGAGAGAGAGAGAGTGTGTGTGTGTGTGTGTGTGTGTGTGTGTATTTGATCTGGGCTAATAATAATTCTTTTATAAGCAAGGAGAAGAGCAAACCACATAGCCTAGATTCATCATCAAACAATAGAAAAGCAATATCGCCCCCCTCATGCAAAGTTATGTTCATTGTTTTAGGAATCCTGGTTGCTTTTCTTAATGCATGAAACAATTATGTCTGACCTTTGGTTGCCCAAGAGATGTCAGACCTGGGAAAGTCAACCTGTTTTCTTTTGTCCCTCCCTGAGAGAAGGCTTATCACTTAAGGATTTACTTTAGCTTATGAGGCCAAGAATTCCAGAATGGCAGAGCGAGCAGGTGGTTATCACTGCTTTGAGAAGCTGCACACTAATCTTACTGATCTCTTGCAAGAAAATTTAACCTTATTTTACATTACAGTATTTTATTTGGACTCAAACACACGATTAGTTTATGCCCATGTTCTAGTCAATAGGAAAGAGAAATCTTTGTAGCAAGAACACAACTTTGTGTAACTCCTACCCAGCTCTGAGCTCATTTAAAGCATATTAGTTATTGATGGTATGATTACTTAAAAAGAATGAAAAATTCTGAGCTCTGTTTAAAAACCACTTCAGAAACCTTTTGACTCAGCTCCCATAGGTGTAGACATAACAGAGGGTAAGAGAAATATAAAGCCTTTTATGAACCTTTGTCCTATAAAACCAATTACCAGCCTTCAATGTCTATGGGAATGGCAGAATCCAAAGGCTCCTAATAGACAGTGGGAAAGAATTAAGAAGGAACCCTGAAATAGAGACAATTGTGTAGAGACAATTGTGTTCTATGCGCCTGGCATAGAACCACTGAGTCTCCTTTTCACTGGAACATATGCTTAATAAGAAAGCTGAAATGGTAAGAATTAAGCAAGGTTCTTTTATCAAAGTTGATTTTCAAATAATAAAAATGAAAACGGGGAAGGAAATAAAATGTCATTCTGGAAATTCACAAATGAGTATTGACAACAAATTAAATCTTAGAAAATACTGGTGAGGCAGTGGGTTGTAGTTATGAAAACCACTCGATCTAGTATATCTGAGTCTGAATTCTAGTTCTGCTGCCAGCTGGATGGCCTTGAGCAAAATCTTTAAATTCTCTGTGCCTGTTTCATACACTGGTGTCGTCCAGTGATTACAAATCCTTTTACCCTCAGGTAAAAATTCAGTGAAACAGAAGAGATTATAAAGCAAAATTGATTTGAAACTGACAGAAAAACATGAGCATTGATACTTATCTTTCAGTCTATGCAGCAGTTCTGTAATTCTTACACAAGGGAGTTTTCAATTACATACTACTTAAATCTGCCATGGAAAAATTTCCTTATATTCAAAGATGGCTAATTTATTCCTTCTCTACTCCCTAAACTGTCAGAGGAACGTGTCAGCTAAACTATTACCCATTCATTCCAATTGGTGTACAATTCTCTTTCAGGAAAACTTTATCCATCAGAGAAAATTTCAATAGTATTAGCCTATCAAGCCTAACAATATAGAGCATAATATTGATTTCTAGTACTTATTAATATAGATCAAATTCCTTTCTCAGCTTTTTTCTTTGAGACAGAGTCTCACTATGTAGTTCAGGTTGGCCTTGAACTCATGGTGATCCTCCTGCCTCAGTCTCCTGAGATCTGGGATTAAAGGTGTGTGCCACCACACCTGGTTCTCCCCTTCACTATTTTATACTACCTAGAAGTAAACCACTAAGCAGAAGATTTTGTAAGGCCAATCTATGGAAAATTGCTTCACAATCAAATAGAATCTCACTATCTATATGACCCAGGGTCATGTTACTTAAACTCTCTTAATTTCTGACTTCCATTTATAAAAGTGCCATAATATCTCCTTACCTTGTTACAATACGCAAATCCTAAAAGGAATAAATAAAACTTTATGCAAATGATTTAGCAGAGCAGTTTTCCAACTCTTCCAGGGAAGAGGGTGCAGGATAAATGGCTCGCGGGGATATGGAAGCAGATATAACATCTGGGACTAGGAAGTGAATACCCTAATGAGAAAGGAATTCTGGCTCCAGGCCTCATGCTGAGTTACTGGCATACAACCAGCAGCTGCAAAGAAGTGATCACAAACAGCAGCACTGAAAATTGCCCACCTGCCTAGGTTAACAGCAAAGGAGCGTGTTCGCCACCCCACCCCCAGCTGGCTCGATGAATTTAAAAACACAATGGTGAGAAAGAGAAATTCCAAACCTGTGCTATAACTAAATTCACCCAGCCACGTGGAACCCAGGCTGCAAGCCCAAGCACTTACTCTGATAAAATGTAAACAATCCCAGGCAGAGACATATTAAAAACTACCTGGTAGAGACAAGTCGGCAACGTAGAAGCAAAAGGACTCTCATGGAAAACAAACTCACTAAAGATGCAGCTAGGGCCACATGTTCCATAGCTCATCAGGAAGGAAAACACCATAAGGGACAGTCAGCAGTTACAAATATGGGAGAAATTGTTCTTCAGGAACTAGACAGAAAAGCCTGAAGGAGACTTTTAAAATGTTATAAAATTCAGAGATGAAGGAAGCAATGAAATCCCCTAAACACACACTATAGACTACACATATGTGCATAGAAATTCAAGTGACCGGAAGATAGAGCTGAAGACATTACAGTGCTGCACAAAAATAAATAAGTAAATAAAGAAATAAATAAAAATATGAAAGAGAAGTTAATTCTGGAAGATAAAAGTGCTGGTTACCAGTTTCAGTTTCCTGATGCAGGCCAGGTTCTCAGAAGTGGAAACATCTTGGTAAAAGGAGTATTATCAAAAAATAATAAATAAATAAATAAAACGCATGTCTGAAGGCATGTGAAACACTGTTCTAAACATATTGTTAGCCTGAGAATATTTATAATAAAGGACTCTGATGATTATTGGCCATAGTAATAGAGTTATATAAAAGGATTGTATTGGGTCTGTTAGATATAAGTACAATTTTCTATTTTTGCGATAAGGACAAAGAAAAACATAACTAAAAATGGACAGATAATTTTATTGTGTACTACACTGCCTGGCCACATTTTCATTACAGCTGATAAAGAAAGAATTTGGTCAGGTGGCTGAGCTTCTGGTTTCTCTGCAGGAACAGCATTCTCACACGTTCTCCCCAACAGTTCTATCCTGGGCAATTCTGGTGGCTCTGGGGTTTGAACTACATCTTTGAAACTTAAGTCACTTGTATGGAGGACCTCAGTCCATTTCAGAGTTCAGGGAACATACTCACATACCCAGGGGCCTGAATCACCTATTCACCTTTGAGTGGAACGGGAGTAATCCAGGCTCTTGTGCAGGTTCCAAGTATGGGCCATCAATACCAATCAATCCAGTTCATGGGAGACTTTCACTATGATTCAAAAGCTTGAGAACTCGGTGATGGCTAGAATTCTTACCAAGATTTCAGTATGGTGCTAAGGCCAGAAGACCACTTAGACATGGGTTTCAATTCACTTCGTAGAGCAGTGGTATCAAACTTTTAGAGGTGTAAGGATTTATTTGGCAATCTTATCAAGCCATGGAGCCTCAGTGATTCAAACTGGATGGATCTGAGGTGGGGTTTGAAGAATTTCTATTTTTAACCATGTATTCCAAGTAAATTTGATGTGGAGGTTCTCTCTACCAAACATCATGCAACAGTACCTCAGGAAAATCCAAGACATTTCAGAACATCTCCAGGACAAGCTTGGGAGAGCACCAGGGTTGTGGATTAATCTAGAATCACTATATTGGTCTACACACTCCAGTTGAGGTTCAAGAATCTTCTCTTTTCTAGCAAGACACCAATGCTAAAATATAGCTCTCGGTACTTATGGAGACATTGGTTAGATCACAACTACTTATATCACAATTGTTTTCATCATTCCTCAGTCATCCACCAGCAAGTCTTATTGGTAAGACTTTAATCAAAGTTAACCTTCTCCATTGATCCATTTCATACTCATTATTGCCAACGAGTGTGAACCACAGAGCCCACAGAACTGAAGCACATGACAAGAAGTTAACTTGAAAAACTCAAGAAAAGCACATCTGAATACTTTAACATGTAAGAATTCCACTTCCACTTAAGCTAGATGTTAGTCTTTTTTTTTTTGTTTTAAAGAATGTTCCAAATGGATCTATAGGAAAATTACAACCACCAACAAAACAGACCAAGCAACTTCGCAACCCATGTATACTAACCATTCCTATGAGAGGAAATGGGGAAATGATGAAAGCTGAGTAAAACAGAGTATGAGATTCTCCTTATCTATTCAGGTATATGCATACATCAAGTAGTAGCTTCCAAATATGAAATCAGAAACCAGATGGAGACAAATGTGCCATTAGATAACAAAAGTATGGAAATCCAGGGAATATGACTCTGATGATGAGTTTGTCTGTCCTCTTTAGCACCTTGCTGTGGGTGGTGAAGAAAGAAATAGAAGGATGAATAATAGCAGCAATTTTATTTATTTGTTTATTTATTTATTTATTTTTGGTACCAGGAATTGAACTCATAACTTCATGTTTGCTAGGCAGGCACTGTGCCGCTGACCTACACCCCCAGTCCCATAGCAGGAATCTTTAAGCTTCAGAGCTTGTTTGGGAGCTGCTAAATGGTCTAGTCAAGCTGTATGGAGCCCCAGCACAAAAAGGGAATCTCCAGAATACCTGACACCTGCTGGAAAGTCAGGCCATCCCCAAGGGAAGGTTGGCAAAATGTTCAGAGTTCAGAGTGGAATTAGAACTCTCACTTTCACAAAACGGCACATGTAGACATGTGTAGGGGAACACTGCACTGTCTTAACTGGTAGTTAGGGGAACGCATGGGAGGAGGATATCAAAAAAATTATGAATGACGCAAGCCAATGCTAAGCAAGTTGTATGTGTACCACACAGAGTGGTCCTGTCTTACACTGATTCTGTGCCCCCTTGAATGATGTCACAGCCCTTAGTGTCTATGGCTGTTGTCATTTTCTGTTCTAGAATTGTCACCTGGTCACAGGTCTTCTTTAGGGACTAGTTCATTCCAAAGAAAATAGGCTTCCACCTTTACCACTTGCTCCTTTTACTTGCTTGATTTACTGTGAGATCAATGCCAATTAGTACTTTTCACATTGTTCCTTTACATTTGTTACATGGAACATCTGTATACCTACCATCCTGTCTAGCTCACTGCAGAAGCTCAAGGTAAAGAGAAAGTAAAGAAAGGATTCCTTTCTTATACTTTTTGATTACTCATTCTTTAACTTTCCCTTAATAGACAAACAGATATTAAATTTCAAAAACTCCACATTCGAATTCTAGAAAATAAAAATGAACACGATTTTACCTCTTCTATCAACCCAAGATGAATCTCTGTATTAATGGATCTCGATATTAATGCAAACAGATGTTAGGGCCCACTCATCTTACAATAAAACCAATCTTCTTTTACAATCCAATAAATATTTATTGAGTCATTGGCATGCGGACAGTACCAAGGTAGACACTATGAGGATACAGAGATGGGGATACTCTTTTTCGGGAGGCTTGTAGTATAATAAAAAGCTCACATGCTGAAAACTGAAGAACCAAAGTCAAATGAGACTTTAGTATGTGATACTTTTTTATACAGTAAAGCTCATTTTTTAGAAAGTATTTCAGAGAGGTGTTAAATATATTCTGAGAAACAGTACAGCTTGATGGGACTTATTTTCTTAATCTGTAAAATGGCCTGAATAAAAGTATCTTACTGCTGTACTACCATCACAGCGTGTCAAGGGGTCTGCATATATGAGAACATAGTATTTCTCAGTAAATGTAACTATAACTATTAATACTCTATTATATGGATCATGCTGACCTATTTTCTACTGAAAACTTTTATAGCCATTTTGTGATAATTTATCAATGCTCCCTGTAGACAACAGAGCATACTATACAGCCCACGCTATAAGGCATGAACAAAACAACTTCACTTTATTAATGGTCTGATTGCACAGTTTTCATCTAAATCTCCAGTGGCCAAATAAATAGATTTGTCAGAAACCATTAAGCCTGAGATGTTCTGAAATCCTCTTTAAAAATGGAAATAATAGGACACTTTAAAATCGTCACCCAGAATGCTAAGAGTGCCTGTTCAATAACACCGTGTCACTGACATTTTTTTAAATTTAGAGTTATTCACGAAGAAAAACTAAAGTGCAATTGTTTGTGAAGGCCATTTTACTTTTCCAGTACTCAGATTATTAATGCAATGTGTCAGAAAAACTGTGAGATAAAATAGGTTCCTCTTATGAGGCCGGACACACTGAAGCTAAAACATCCATTTCAGATTCAAATGATCTCCAAAATGAGGGAGTGGTAAGGTCGGATGACAGAAAAGACACACACTTATATGTACACAGGAGAACAGGGGCTGTGAATTTTTTGTTTAAACAGGACTCATTAGTCTGTATTCTGAGGAAAAGCAAATAGCTCCGCTTAAGAAGCTGTGATAACTTCAAGATATGACTGTTAAATATAGACCATGAATCAACACCTGGCCCGTTATAAAAAGCTAGTTCATATAGATTATTTTTTCTGATAACTTTCTGATAACTTTCTTTTCTTTTTGGTTATAGTCTTCCCAATTGTTATTTTATGCAATTCCTTTTGAACTTCATTTTAGGAGAGATACAACACTCAACCAATTCTAGCAGAGAACTATCAAGGAACTGAAGCTCACCACTAATTCTATGTAGTCAACTGCCTCATGCTTCGGGAATCCTCTCAAAGTGTGTGAATGACACCATTAGTACTGGGAGGTGCAACTTCAAAACAGTCTCACAATTCATGAAGCACACACCTGTTCGTAACAGACACCAAGAATCCTTGCTTTGCACATACGGTTCCCTCTCGTCTCACTGCTATTGGTCATCAAGCCTCACTCTACCAGTCTACAGATGTGGCTTCTCCTAGCTTGGCATGATTTTGCTAAATCTCACTACGTGATTTTACTCTATATGCCTCCTAGAACCCAAAGAGCATTCTCGCTCACAGCCCCAGGAACTCAATATTCCTTTCACACACGGAAAAATCAGTGTGCCAAAGGCCAATTCATGCCTACAAGCCAAACATCAGGAGGAAGCTCTCCACAGTTACTCCTTAGAAAATAAACTTCTTTCCTCTGAACAGGACACGCCACCCCTGGGTAATTATACCTGCAATGCAGAGGTTTGTAAAAAACATCTCAAACAGCAGGGAAGTCCTAGAGTGCTGACTAAGCATCCCGTCCCTGTGTGCTCCTGAAGACTACAGAGATTCCAAGGTCCCACTCTCAGCGAAGCGGCATCAACTCTCCTGCCTCATTTTCTCAGGCTGTATCTTGCCTCTTGACCATTAATACATGGAGAACACTGGGACCCTAACACTATGGGAGAGAGACGGCTAAATCTCTGAAAAATCTGTTATCTTACAATAGTCTCAGGTTATGTCCGGGGAAGCAGAGCCGAAACATGTTACAACACTTGCCACACCACACCCAGCATGTGTCAGGTACACAGAAAGGTCAGAGTGAGCTCATTCTCTAAAACAGAGGTCATGGGGTGGGGGTGGCGCTGCGGGTGGAGGAAGGGGGTCTAACCCAGAGACCAAAGTCCCAAAACAAAATCTACACAACTGCTCCTCTCCTTCTTTCAGCCTTTGGCCCGAGTCACACAATTCCCTTGTTTTGTAACCGTCTGGCTGATCGCAGATACATTTCCAGCTGAAGGGCCAGTAACAGTGCTCAGGGCACGGAGGAAGGGTCGACAAGAAGCACAAGCGAATATATAACACATCTGGAAAGAAACGGATCCTCAGAGTCCAGACTACAAGAACTGCGCGATGAGCCTGCGGAGCCCGCTGCAGGGTCCGGGCCGCGGACAGCACGGACGCGCGCAGTTGCTCAACCCGGAGGCAGAGGCGGACGAGGAGCGAAGCGGGCAGATCTGTACTCACTCTGCGTGGGACTCCCGGGGCCGGGGGACCTCAGCTGGATTTCCGGGATGTTTGCATTCTTGCTTGGGAACTGCCCCTGCGTTCCAGTTTAGAGCCCAGGCCGAGCCCAGTGTGACGCGGCGGGGCGGGTCCCGGGACGGCAACTGGGCTTCCTCCTGGCTTCCTCCCGAGGCCCCGCCCTTCTTTACGGCCCCACCCCCTTTCCGAGACCACGCCCTCCATCGGACCCGCCCTTCTTCGCGAGGCCACGCCCCTCCCGCGACCCCGCCCCACCCGCCAGTCAGCAGCGCCGGACAGAGCCAGAAGCCGCAAGTTGCGCAGAGCCCGGCCCCCGCCTGCCATCCTTGGCTGGCGAACTCAGTCCCCGCGCCCTGTGACCTGCACAGGGCCGCCGATGACAGGCGTGCTGGTCCCAGCCCAGCTCCCCTCTGACTACCAAAGCAAGGAAGCAACGTGGGTGACTCTTTGCGAATACACTCCCCTAAACAGCTTTATTTTTCTTCCAGCACTAGATAGTGAACCCAGGACCTTCAGACTGACCTACATCCCCAGCCCCCTTCAATTTTCTTTTTCCTTTTCTTTCCTTTTTTTTTTTTTTGGATACAGGATCTCACCATGTCACACACAGGAAAAAAGTTATTAAATTTTAAAAGTAATATCAAAAGCTAAACTTTTCCCCAAACTGTAAACCAACCACAATAGACTGGACCCCGAGCTGCGGTGAAAGTGGGGAAGGCTGGCAGCCAGTGTTTCCGGAACAAAGACCTCAGCCCCTAGTGTGGCGGCACAGGAGCGTGACAGTTGACAGCCAGCGGCAATGAAGACGCAGGGCTCTCCTGGCGAAATGTGTGCCCCACACCCAACCTGAGTCAGAGCAGGTGGGTCGCCCTGACCTCCCCTAAGACAGTCCTCACTTCCGCTCTGCCAAACAAAACTGACGAAGTAGGAGGCCTTTCAACTCTAATATTTTCTAATTTCTTGAGAAAACCCTGCCAGAATTCTTAATGAAAATATACCTTAAAATTCCTTTCTTGTTAATAATTAGTATTACACTTCCTTTAAAAAAAACACTGAACCTGAGCTCATCTAATCTTCTCTTGTATTTATTTCTTCAGGGACAGGGACAGCTCAGGATGACTTATTTAGACCATGCTTGAAGCCCTGGACTCCAAGTCCCCAGAATGAGGCAGCTGTGTCTTCCGCTATGAAGGTGAGTATTTCTGTGTTCCTGAAGAGTACAGATGAGTAACTGAAGATTATTAAATAAATTTTCCGAAGAGGCTATGATGCAGGCTGGGGGGCAAAGGGCTGGCTGCCTTTACTGGAGGTGAAGGGAGCTGTTCTGCCGCCCTGAGCTGCTGTAGCTATAAGGTCTCTGAGCATGATCCGTTCTCCTTCAGGGAGGGATCCCAGGTCACCTGCATCTGCAACACTGGAGGTGCCCCTTGGCCACTAGATGAAACCCTGGGCATTGTTCCATCCTGGTGAATCAGAATTTCTTGCACTGGAAACTGTGAATCTGCTTTTTAATCAGATTTTCTAATTTATTCTTAGGCAACCTGATGTACAGGTAGTTTAAACTACCCACATTTTGCACAATTCAACCCCTTAGCTTCTCATAGTACGATTCCCAGACCAGCAGCCCCTGGGAAGTTGTTAAAAAGCTGAATCTCAGCATCAACCCAGACTTCCTGAATCAGAATCTTCATTTTAATAAAAACCCTACTGATTCAATATGCATGATAAAATATGATAATTACTGATTGATTCCTATTTTTTCCAAGTTTGGGTATTTATTTATATGTTATCTACCTACTGGCATAATATAATACCATAATATTATACCTACTGGCATAATATAATACTTATTTGAAAACACATTGATCTTTTAACCTTTTTTAAGCAAAAACATCCATAGGGTTATAAGTTTTATGTGCCACTTTACCTTTTATAGTACCTTAAAGTATATACACAATTATTAAAACAAAAATGCTTGCCTATTTTCACAAAGAGTCACCTCATAACCACCCACGTTTTGAGGGTACTGTGGAGTGATTGTGACACTGAATATATTATCTATCAGCCCATGGCTCAAATTATGGACAAGAAAAGGGTCTGAGAGGAGAGCTATGTCACCAAAGTTCTCAGAACTATTTATGAAAAACAGAACCCAAGTCACAAAGTATTTCCCTTATGGCCGTTTACTCTTTTGTGGATCTCTCTAGGAAAGAAGGAAAGTTATTTCTACCTTCTGTTCAAATGTCTAATGTTGCTGAGCTTCTTGTCATCAATGATTTTCCTATTGTTCAATCAGTTAATTCTGTTTTCCTCTCCCTGCTGGGTAGTTGTCATTTGGCAGCTAGCCACACATCTGGAAACCTTCCCCACATACTGGTAACTTCCCCCTAATCAGTGTGTGCTTTCCTAAAATAGAATCCAGAAAAGCTGTATCCTTATATTCCCCCATAGCATGACCAAGGCATGTGACTTACTTTGGGTCAATCCGATTTGCCACACAAGAATGAGATTGAGGTGGGCCGTGTGAGGAGACCACTGCTCACAGGGAAATCAAGATTATAAGAAGGTATTTCATTGGTCAGGATGCCAATGACAGAACTTCTGGCACCCACTCCTAAATGTATGAGGTGCTGAACTTTGGTGGTGGCTGGGTATAGCAGGAGAAACCCCCAAGCGTCGTGTGCACCATTCCTGGTTGTGAGACTTTACATTCTTCCTGCTGGACCTTCACAAATTGTCCTTCAAGCTACTCAAGAAAATTTAAGAAACTCCTTTTGGTTTAACCTAGTCAGAGTAGATTCTAGGTGGAACTAACAACTTTAACCGATGCATCTTAATAGCATAGTCTTCTACAGAGATATTTCTATTGCAGTCTGAAACTTGGCTTCCAAACAATCTATTTTGATGGCCGATTATCTGAGAACTGTTCCAGCAATATAACTACGTGAGCAGTTATGGGTCATACCTATCTTCGTATCGACTTTGTAAGCATCTATGATTTCCGCAGCCTTATTAGTCTTCATTATTAACTTACCAAACGTTGCGTTTTAAGCACTCAATTTTTTGCAATAACTATCCTGAGTCTGTAATATCTATTCCACTTAAGAGCTTTGGATCTAAGCTCAGAACTACTAGAAAGGACACTATGAGCACATTTATTCATTTTGTAAGAATTCTCATGTAACAGTTCTGCAGTGTGTGGAAACCATTCTATAATATACAGCTTGCACATAGGCTTCAAATGAAACACTTGTTTTTGAAGACCGACTTTAGGGTATTTGCAATAATTTTTAAAATTGTCACTTACTAGAATTTTCAAGTTGAATCCCAGCACTCGGGAGGCTGAGGTAGGAGGAGCGTTGTGAGTTCAAGGCCGGCTTGGGCTACAATGCGAGCACAAGGCCGGCCTGAGCTACATAGTGCGACCCTGCCTCAAAAAAACCAGGGCCGGGAGTTTGGCTCAGCGGCTTAAGCGCCTGCCCTGGCAGGTGCGAGGTTGAGTTCAATCCCCGGTGCCGCAAAAAAAAAAAAAGAATTTTCAAGTTGAATGTGTCCAGAACTAAGAAAATCAGGATAAATTCACACTGCCAGTTATATCTACCACTTGGTCATGACTTTTCTGAATGGTTTGGGAGAGTACCGGTTTACCTGTATGTGTTATGGTACATTGTGTAATGAAAGGTTTCAAGTTATCACACATGCCAATATCCCCTTTTCTCAATGAAGTCTGGGAAGGATAGTTTTTAAAAAAGATGTTCAAACTAAGGAGCTCCAGTCTAACATCAAAAGGAGAAACTGACAGGCAGGTTTTTCTTTTATAACTCTGTAAGAGTTAAAACCATGAAAAAGGTGGGAGGGAAGAAACAAACCCTGGTAAATCTGTTCAAGAAGCCGCTGAAGAAAAGTGAGTCAGAAAATGTAGTAAGCAAGAGCTACAAGAGAGATAATATTGGAGGTAGGAAAGGACAGTGTTTTAGAAGGTAAGCAAATAATTTCAGGCTTGACTTTAAGTACTAAAATCATGAACAACTAGCTAAGATGCCTGCATTTCCCTGCTATGTCACTCCCCCACCCCCAGCTTCTTAAGACAGAACGGGGTTGGGGGAACTCAAATTCCTTACAACCATCACACCTCAGAAAGACTGGATGAAAACTTCCTGTGTGGAAAAAGTGACAGGAAGGAGATTCTGGTTTCTACTTTCAAGTCAAGTCTTTTTCAAGCAAAACAGTAGGTGTGGTTTTCCACAATGCATTTAACCTCCAAAGGTTTAGGTAATTGCAATCCTAGAAAAAATTTACAAATGACTTCACTAAATATCATTGTGTGTGAGCTTTGCTAAGGAGCCTTCTCATTTTTAGGGGTATAATTTTGGTGTAAGTTAAATATAGGTCTACATAAATGTAACGTATAATCTTTCCAGTTGGAGACTGTCAAGCAACAGAACCTGGGGACAAGATGAGCATAATCACATTGAGATAGATTTCCCTAGCACCAGAGTTACCAGGTACCAGGCCCAGGGATCTATGTTTAAATATTTCATTTCTTTATCCTTTGTTTTGATTGTTCTTAGTCTGTTCTGTATTATTTGATTTCAGTATGTGTGAAAGTGTGGACAGCTGTTTTGAAGAGAACAAGAGACATTACAGTAGCCATTGTTGATTATCCTATCGTCTGGTTTTGAAGGCCTGTAACGCTTTCATTCTTTCATTTTCATCGGTTTTATACTATTGTGTTTTGTTTGAATTCATTGTGTGTGAAGATATGGACAACTATTTTGAAGAAAACAAGACACATTATAGTAGCCACTGTTGATTTCCTGTTGCTCTATTTTGAAATCCTGTGTTACTTGCATTGCTTTGTCCTGATCTGCTTTCTTCTGTTTTATTCTCTTTAAAATAAAATTTTAAAAAGATAAATGTTTCATTTCATCTCAGTTTCACAACAGCTCCAACAGGAAAAGTCTCCTTCTGAGGCTTAATAAAAGGAGTGGCAAAGAGGAAACTTAAACCTGGGTCTGTCTGGCTGAGTGAGTAGCATCTCCTCACCAAGGAGCAATCCCTGAAGAACGGCAGCAGAAGAGAGCCAGTCTATCAGGTTGAGATTCATGTTGGTCCCAAACATGAATGTTTAAAATTCTCTATTTACAACTCACGGATGATCAGTGATTTTCATTATTTTCCTGGATGGTAGAATGAGGATTTGAAGAGGTCTATGAAAGTCACTCATCATTTTAAATTGGGATGGTGTTACTGCACCTAGCTTAGAGAGTTCACATCTCAGCTCATTCTTGGTTTGGGCATCTTTTGGATCTTGGAGCTCTGGGAGAAGCTAATGAAACAAATGGCATAAATGAAAGAGTCCACAGACTTCCACAGCATGGCCACCAATTTCAAAGGAAAGACTGCTGCTTTTTTTTTTTTTTTGCGG
Source organism: Dasyprocta punctata (assembly GCA_004363535.1). Lineage (NCBI taxonomy): Eukaryota > Metazoa > Chordata > Mammalia > Rodentia > Dasyproctidae > Dasyprocta > Dasyprocta punctata. The sequence goes on along the minus strand of RJWM01005915.1, from coordinate 67,926 downwards.
CACCAAGGATTGAACTCAGACAGGCACTTAAGTCACTGAGCCAAACTCCCGGCCCTGGTTTTTTTGAGGCAGGGTCACACTGTGTAGCTCAGGCCGGTGTTGTGCTCGAGTTGTAGCCCAAGCTGGCCTCGAACTCACAGCGCTCCTCCTACCTCAGCCTCCCGAGTACTGGGATTAAAGGCGTGCGCCACCACGCCCAGCTAGGAAAGACTGCTTATTGAAATCATTGGGTATATAGTCCTGAAACAGACTAAGATTTTCGATAATCTGGACATACTGGAAGACCACAGAGTTGAAATGAACTGAACACAAAATGGTTATTAAAAACCATTAGGTAATATTATAGTTTCTTCTGCTGAAAAGTAAAGTTTCAGTGATTTTTTTTCTTCTGTAGGTTGCAAAGCTTTGAGGTGTTGTATTACAAAAAATGCTCACTGAGTTCTTGTGGGACCGAGCATTGAGAAGGACCGTGAGTGTGTAGGAAAAGTGGCTTCAATCCTGCCTCCTCCTTGCTGGCTTTGGGAGTGTCGATATTTCTTAACCTCTGTGAGCCCAAGTTTCCTTAATATAAAGGAATAATAATAATAATAATAATAACAATGTTGTGAGAGGATCGCCTAAGGTAATTTCACAGAGCCCTTAGAGAGCCTGCTATGGTTAATGCTTGTGAGGGAAACTTGAATTTAGTTTCTGAAGAAGGAAGAGGGCAATATTTTCCTCACAAGATGTGCAGAAGTCCTGTATAATGATAATATTATTTACTGAACACATTATTCTATGCTGGGAATAATTGTGACATAAATGGTTTTAGTAGATTTCAAATCATTTACATCATTGTTAACAAATTATATCTTCTTGTTGCGTGTGGTAGCAGATGCCCAGAATCCCAGGATTTTGAGGCAGGAGAATCACCATGAGTTCTCGGTTAGTCCAGGCTACATAGGGAGTTCAAGGTCACCACTCCTATAATCACACCCTGTCTCAAAAAAAAAAAAAAAAAAAAGAAAGAAAAGGAAAGGAAAGACTATCCTTTCTTCCAACACAGAAAGGACAGTTTGTTCATATATTTTCAGTGATATACAAGCATGGCTGGCCTCCTCCACAGACCCTGCCCACTGGGGAGGTGATGCCCTGTAGCACAGAGAAGAGTAGGGGTCTTTTACATTCAAGAAATGACTGACCTTGGTCCCCTGGGCTGTTCCACCAGTGTGGGCTCTGGAGGGTTGACTGCTCCCAAGGCTTGCTGCTTTCTTCTTTAGAATAGAAAATACTTGTTTCAGTGAGGGAGCACACCTTAAGCATGTACATATTCAAATGCAAATTTTCATAAAAATACAAATATCTCCTCAAGCAAAAATCAGAGTAGTATACTAACACACCCAAAGTAGATGCAAGTTTTCACTTCTTTATAATTTTCCTAGAAGAGTGTATAAATAATGAAAATGAAGAGCAGTTTGCATAAATCTCATTGCTTAACAACCAATGATTTTGGAGAACTGCAAAAATCCTCATGTGGGTAGTTGTCATTTCCCACCATAAAACATTTCCAGAAGCATCACTCACTATCAAATAGTTGTCTTATTTCCTACGGTTTTGTAGGAGTGTGCAATGATGAGTGATTTAGAACACAGACCAAAGCCATAATTCCACTTGTTAAAAAAAATGAAAAAATGATAAGTAAATGATAAGAGCAAAAGTTTCTTTAAAAAATATTCATGATATAAGATATTCATTACTATCATATCAAAAAGTTGAAAACAATAAATGTAATGAACAATGAATATTTGAGATGTGCCAGATAATTATTCTATTACAATAATAATAATGCTCCAATAATAAAATGTATTGGAACAATTTTCTGAGTGCTCTATTTTACATATCAGGTGCAATAACTTTTTAAATCTTCAAGTTAATCTAAAACTGAGGCTACTTCTATAAATGAGGAGACTAAAGGATGGAATCAATAAATAACTTGGACATGGTAGGAGGGTGCTTCATACTGTTCCTTCACCTAGCTGAACTCCTGTAACAAGGGGTTGTAGTATAACATGGCTATAGGACGACATACCATGTAGTTATTAAAAATCATGTCATAAAAGAATATTTTAGTAAATGTACTATCATTCCTATTTTATATAGTGAAAAATTAGATTATAAAATAGTGTCTATAGTATGATCCCTGATGCTTATATAAGGTTATTTTCTAATTATATGGTTAAAAAATTTTTTAAAAGAATCTTCATGGGCTTCTAAAATGTTTTTAATATGACTGTTTTAAATGCAAAAAGGAAAAGTAAGTGAGAAAAAAAGGAAAGGTAAAAAATACAGTTGCCCTCTTAGCAGGCCTTCCTATTTTATATCTCTTACTTCTGAATATTTATATTCCAAAGAAACAAACATGAAAGCTCTAAAGCTTTATAAGGCAAAATAATGATATTATACAGCAGGCCCTATAACATGTGAACAATGTACTGTAAACATTAAACATTCAAGGGATAGTAATGAATCAATTAGCTGATATGTAACACATAGAACTATTTTATATGTAGTAAAAACTTTTTATATGTAAAATTGAGGATAATTTGGCATAACTCTTTAACATTAAGAAGAAATGCTTAGACAAATTTATATTGCTGAAATATCATTTTAAAAATGCCTGCTATGAAAGTTGCATAAGAAGACTCTTTTCTTTCAGAGTAAACATCAACTTAGCAAAAACAAAAAACAAAGAAAACAAGAAGACAAAACTTGCTGTCCTCACAGAATGATCTCTATGTGTCCTCAGATTGGCCACTCTTGGAGTACTTTGCAAATGAACCACCTTCAACATCAGAACAGAATTTACCTACCCACAACAAATGGATACTCTCAAAACAAGCTCATTCTGTGTTTGTCCTACACACAGGTATGTTTTCAAATAAAAGCTGAAGCGTTAAATGAGAATGCTAATCGTATGATACATTAAATTTTGAATTAAGTTATTTTCTTCATTATCATAAACTCAGACTAAAAACCATCCAGATTTTTTTTCTTGCCAACCAATCACAAAGTTTTAAAATATTTCTGTGCACCTCTTTGTTGAGTTTTACAGAAAGTCAACTGTCAGGAACATCCCATCCTTGTGCTCAGGTCTAGCTGAGTCACTCCTCCCCTGCAGTTCAGCATATCACAGGGACTCATCCCAAACAATTGACAGGAAGAGGCATCATCCTCCGTGCCCCAGATCCAAACTCCGAACATCAAGTCTGGTCCATTTGCAGAGAACGTGTGAGCCGTCTTGCTCAAGGGCACACTCCTGACTATACAAAGATTCCATTTTATGGGGTAAGGATGAAGAAGCTTCCTCCCCTCCAATAATGGTTCAGAGTTTGCCAGCCATGGGACAAAGTGACACATCAGGCTTGAGCAGAACAGCTCAATAAAGAATGTACAGATTCAATCAGTTGTATCTGGGGTTTGCAGGAAAGCATGAGAAAAGCATTAATCGTGAAACTGTTTTGTATGTCTGTTATGTTTCTTAATAAAAATTTTCTACTGAATGACTCAGAACTCAAGTCTTAAGAATGCTTTCAAAATAACAATGACATTTCACAAACCAGGCAAAGAGTTGCTGTGTCATTGTTGCCTGAAATCTCAGCAAAGGCCCCTAAGTAAAGGCTAGTATTATCCTGAGACTTGGTGACTGTTATGGTTGATATATTGTGTCAACTTGAGTTCAGATGTTTAACTAAGCGAGTCAGAAGGGGGACAGGGTCCTCAATTTGTAAACATCCTGAGCCTGTGCAAAAGGAGGGCACAGAGATGGTGTGGGCAAATAGCCTGCATACAATATAAGGGAGGAAAAGAGGTTTGTTTCCCTCTCTTTTTGGTCTTGTTGCTTTTGCTGCCTTCTGCCATGCTAAGTATTGCCCCAGTACCATGCCACCCTGCCTTGGAGCCAGCTGATTATGGACGGAGACCTCCACAAACTGTGAGCTAAATAAACCTTTCCTTGCATGATTTCGGGTATTTTGTCTCTGCAATGAGAGAAAAGTAACTAAGACAGTGACTACGCAAGGAAAGGTGCTTGTCACATTCCCTAGGATAATGGTCCTACTTTTTCATATGTAGTAAGAATTGTGGTCAACCAGATGCCACCTGTGAGACCTTGGGCAAGTTTACAGACATTTCTAAACCCTAAATTTCCTCTCTGAATAATTCATATAACTAGACCCATATATAAAGGGGGATCTTGCGTCCTAAGGTCTATGGCACACAGTTGGAAATCCCCACTCTAAGAGAGAGGCTCCAAGTCCTTGCACAGATTGACTACCCAGAACAACCCCAGTGAGTCGTGGGTCTTGTGTTAACTCATGAGCAGGCAAGTGGCTGTTAAAAATTTTCTATGAGCTTTTATTATTTATATAATAAGAAAAAACTTTGTTTTTCATTGGATAAAAAAATACCAATTTTTCACCCTTAGGCCTAGCTCATGATTCTAACAACACAGTTAAATTACTTACAAATGGCACTGTACTTCTATAACTTCCTTGTAAGCTATGGTAAGTTTACCAGGGCAGCTTTTAGAATATGTAATATTGCGAATAAGAAATATGTATTTGGTTTCTGCTCTCAGTTCATCACACAAAGTTTTCTAAAAACCTTGTAATTTTCTGAGCAATAGGGTACTAGAAGCATCTTTTATCCTTTGGTTTCTGACACAGAAGCCCTAAGTTCACTCCCTGATTGATGAGAACTCTTTTGCTCTGGTAAAGTGACTTTTGGAGAGCTCCTACATGGGTTCTGGTCACTAGGAGGACTGAGCCATGATTAGAAGATCTCTCAGCCCCTCTCATGTCCTCTGGAGTTAATAATTGATCATACCTAAGAGATGAAACCTCCATAAAAATTCCAAAGTGCAGTGTTCGGGGAGCTTCAAGGTTGGTGAAAAATCTGTGGGCTGGGAAGGTGGCACACCCCAAGTCCACAGGGGCAGAAACTTCTGGGCTCAGGACACTCTCAGACCTTCCCCTGTGTAACTCTTCCTCTGACTGTTCATTTGCCTCCCTTATCTAATTCTTTTTTTTTTTTTTTCTGGCACCTGGGATCGAACTCACAGCCTCACACCTGCCAGACAGGCGCTTAAGCACACTGAGCCAAACTCCCAGCCCTGGTTTTTCGAGGCAGGGTCGCACTATGTAGCTCAGGCCGGCCTTGCACTCGCGTTGTAGCCCAAACCGGCCTCGAACCCACAACGCTCCACCTACCTCAGCCTCCCGAGTGCTGGGATTAAAGGCATGCACCACCACGCCTGGCTCCTTATCTAATTCTTTATAATATAACCAATGGGTTGATGTGTTTCCCGGATCTCTGTGAATCCAGCAAATCCAAGAAGGGGGTCATAGAGACCCAACTGATAGCTGGTTGGGCAGAAGCATAGGTGACGCCTGGGACTCATGAGAGACATCTTAAGTGGGAGGGCAGCCCCACTTAAGATGGGATAGAAGCCTGGGCCTAGGCATCTATGCCACCTCTGGTTAGTGTCAGAACTGAACTGAACTGCAGGACACTCACTGTCCTATGCTGAGTGAGAGATGAAGAATTCCTTTGAGTGGGAGAAAGCTCCACACATTTCGTGAGCAGAAATGTTCTGCGTTGAGTGTGAGAGTATAGTAGGAGAAAAGAGGCTGTTTTTCTTACCACACAAGTGAGACTAATCTTTTCTCCAGCACTGAGATGATAATCTGCAGAGTACTTTCCAGGCTCTGTGGTTTACATAAAGATTATAAATGCGGTGCATCTAGCCCACAACCAAACACACTGAGATTGCTTTATGCTAGCTCAGAACAGAGCCCAGGACCATTTAGAGGTTAATGTCTGAAGTCCTCCTCAATGAATGTGGCCTGCCTGAGCCAGCGTAGCAGGTCCTTGTAATTCCTGGGCCAGATGTCCAATATTGAGACTCCTCCGGACCCTTGCTCCAGTGTGTCCTGCAGGTGCCTGCATTGTCAGGCAGGTGTTAGAAAGAGGGAGGTTCAAACCTGCAGGCATGAGCCCGGCCTCAGCGTGCATGCTGGGCGTTGCAGAAGCCCTTTCTAGGTGCCACATGGCGTCATGTCAGGAGATTGCACCGGTGATTTCAGCACTTCCTCTGGCACATTTAAGCAACAGTAAATTATCTGGAGGACCCTCGAGCACAGTGAGTGGAGAAAACAGCTGGGCAGAGTTCAGGCTCATGAATGGGAAAGGTTTAGTAACTCACCATCAGAACTGGGCTCGGGGACCTTCACGGGAGATGAATAAACTTAACTTTGTAAACTGGGTCACAGCCTCCTTTCAACAAGAGAGGTTTTCCCATTTTACATTAATGAAATTCTTACAGAAGGAAAGATTCAGAAGTGAGAATGTTCCTACTTAAATGAAATTCAAAAACAACAAGAATTAGATGAAACAGTGGTTTTCGGGCATTGAACGAGATGCAGCATCCTTGGGAGGGAAACGGAGGTGAGCCCTGTAGTTGCCTCTGCTTAGTGCCTGGAATTTCCAGGCTGTAGCGAGGAGGATTGGGGCAGAGGTACTTTGGTCTCTCTGAGTGAGGGAAATGGGGCTGGGAGCTCTACAAGTTAATGAGGCTTCACTTATGGGGTGAGCACAAGAAAACAGGGAGCATCGGAGAGCTACTGAGCATGCTTGTGATGAAACCCTGAATCTGGGGAAAGTGGGTCTGGAGGAGCCTGGGGGCTATCACTGGTGCTCCGCTGAGGGATCACTGAGAATCGGGTCCGCACTGAAGAAAAGTTAGTCCTCTTCTACAGACTGCTCTGGCTTAGCCAAAGAAAGTTTAAAAGTAAACCTTAAAGGGATCAAACTGTTTCCAAGTGAATTCATTGTGTCCCAGAACAAAGCTCAAAAAAGTGGAAAGCAACCACAATAGACAAGCAGCCAACAAAATAAAATTCACTTCTACAATTCATCTAATAAACATTACAAGGCACGCATGGAAACAAGAAATACAGCTCCACATTCTATATGCAAGAAAATATAATGTTCAAAAAATAAACTTCAAGCAGCTCCTTCACGGAAAAATTGTAGCCTTCAAAGAGAGGTATAAGGGGAGGAGACAAAATATTTGAAGAAAAAGTGGTCAAAATATTTCCAAATTTGATGAACATTATAAACATACCAGTCCTAGTGTGTTAACAAATCCTAATTAAGTATTAGATATGAAGAAAGAAGAAACTCCGTTTTTCCGATGCTTATTTCCCAAGACATCCAGTAATGATGCCACCCTCTGGTAAGGTGAGAGCTGCTTCTGCTGCAGCTAAGAAATTACCCTTCCTTGCCATGAACATGGTGTGGGTGTTGGGCAGATCTCTGCTTCCTCCAGTCCAATGAGTCCCCTCTTCCCTCCAAAGTGCAGTAAAAACTGTGTGTATGAGGAAGGTAGCCCACCAGCACACTGAAGTAATGCTAAACATTCCTTGGGAGCATGACAGAGAGACAGACAGACAGACATAAACAGAGACAGAGAGACAGAGACAGAAACTGGGGGATGCCTCAGGTTGCGATGACCTGTAAGTGGCAGACTGAATGTTAAGAGTGACCATTTTGAACGCACAAGTACACAAGAACTTCTGCATGTGAATGAGTGTTGAAACCTTCAAAGGTTCAACTTGGCAGCTGATTTGCTCAAAATATTCTTGGAATTCTGTTGAACCGTCCTAAGAAAGTATAACAGCATTTGAATATCCTTGAAAGTAAAACAAATATCCTCTGGATGTAGATTAAAGTTATTCAAAATAGCAAAAGTTAATCGTATTCATATCTGGCAAATATAGGAGGTTAGTGAACTGAATAATACTAATTTTAGTGAAAAAATTAAGGAAGAAAATAAGCCTGTTTTATATTCTCAAGGTAAAAGGGAAATAGTCTTTAAGTATTTGAGCAATGCAAAATATCTGAGCTATGTACATTTTTAGGTTGCTATTGAATTTTATTGATTTTAAATCACCATTTTCTTTCCTCTTTTATACCTCTTGCATAAAAATCCACCTTATACCCAATACAAAACTTTCAGCTAGAGTTTGATGGTTTTGTTTTGCTTTTGCTTTTTTAGTATTTTATAACCAAGATGTTTAAAAAAATATCTATGATAAAGTATAGACTTAATAAAGTGTAGTATTTTTCAGAATAAAAACTCTCATTGCAATTTTTAAGTTTTGATATATTTGTTAACAGATCAATTCCAGCGCCTAATAGTCACCCTAAAAAGTGACAAGAAGTATTGTGTTTCCAACAAGGGAATATATGCTTTATGTGAAAATAGTATCTAGAAAAAGATTGTCTTTTGCAAAGCTAGGCAGATTCCTCAACACTAGCAATTATGAAATTGGGACTTTCATTTGCAAATTTTCTTTTACGCCATAGTTTAAAAGTCTACAAATAAGCACAAGTTGCTTTCATTCCAAATAGAAGTATAAGTGTGTGGTGCCACAAATGCAAAGCAGCATGTAGGACGTACTGGTTGTGGGAAATAATGTGAAGTCATAATGGCTAAGTTTTATCATGAACTCATTACATAGAAATTCACCTGATGAATGAAATGTCCCATGTTTAATATCATGGCCCTCTTTAATGAAGTATTTTCCTTTTTTTTCTCTCTGATTACTTAGTTCTCATTCATCATTTTCCTGGTAGAAGTCCTCAAGATGGTTCCTAAATCTTCACTGTCTCCAAGTAACTGCACTAAGACACAGGAGAATGCTGTCCTCTACTGGCTGTGTCTCTGCTTTGACTCGCTTCTGACCTGCAGTGAGGGAAGAGCTGTATCTGCATCATGGGAAGTGGAATGCTTTAACTTGTCATATGATCTTAAATGAAAAGAGTACAACTCAAACAAGAGGAAACTGAAAAGGTAGAGATGCCAGTCACAAAGTTGGCAATGCTAGTACACAGTCTGTGGAGTTGGCCTCCATATGGTAAGGTAAAATTCTTAACATGGGTAATTTTTAAAATCAGTGTCAGATATCAGTTAAAAGCACAGACTCTGGAAAGTGTGTTCAATTTCAGACTTTGATATTAAATACGTATATGCCTCTAGACAGATCATTTAATCAGGCTGTGTCTAAATTTCCTCATCAGTAGAGTGGGGTTAGCGGGTGAGACAGTGCACACATACATTATAAGGCCTATATGTGTGTCACCTGTTGCTATTATTAAATGATTTCTAGTGCTCTGCTACTTTACCAAGTCCACATAAAAACAGTGCTTGCATAATTCTCTTCCATCTTTCTCAAATTACTCCTTACCAAGGCATTAATAATTAATATATTATCTCTCCTAGGCAAACATAATTTAAAGGGAAGGCAGGGAAGGCAGTTCTTCACTCACAGGTTAAGGACATTGCTAAAGGAATTTCAAACCTGAACAAGCCAACTAGGAAAATATCAATTGATGATACCTCCTATGTAACCTACTTCATAATATTTCCCCTGCAGCTTTGGGAACAGTATGTATCTATAAGCTTAGGTAAGTGGTGAGTTAGACTTGAATGGGCACATTTTATGTTTATACAAGTGTGGAGTCTTTGAGACAAGATCACAATTTTCATCAGATTCCCAGAAGACCACGAATTAAAAATATTGAAGAATTTTTGCCCTCCAAGTTGTCTTTAAGCCTCATTCTCCGTCCATATCTAAGATCTAATCAAACACATTTGTATATGCTTCCTTCCACACAAAAGCACACAACACACACACACACACACACACACACACACACACACACACACAATCAGCAGCAGCTCTCCTCTGGAGGTACCTCTTAGGGGTCTGTTATGGTTTATATATTGTGTCAACTTGAGACTTCTAGAAGTTTAACTAAGTAACTCAGCAGCTCTACATCCTGGGGTGTAGAGCACAAGCAGTTACCTGTTCATTGTGTCAATTTAAGAAAGTCAGAAGTTTAACTGAGATTCAGCAGGGAGCCAGGATTCTGTAAATATCCTCATCCTGCGCAAAGGAAGGCAAAGAGATTTGTGAATGCTACACCCACCCGGGGGAGGGGGGTGTCCTGTGTACAATATAAGGGAGGAAAAGAGGCTTGCTCTTGCCCCTTTTTACTCTGGCTGCCTTTGCTTGCTGCTGCCTTAAAGTGTTGCCCCTGTGCCATGCCACCCTGCCTTGGAGCCAGCTGATTATGGACTGAAACCTCCAAAACTATAAGTTAAATAAACCTTTCCTTCCCTAATTTTGGGTGTCAGGTATTCTGTCTCAGCAACCAGTGAAAAGTAACTAAGACAGGGTCCTAAAGTAAAAAGGCTCAAATGTGTAACATTTCTTCCTTTAAGGTCCAAGCAGACAAATGCATAGATTTGGTTTGGGTCTTTGTCAAAACATATTACTCTTTTACCTACGCTTATACTCTTTTTTGTTTTATTTAAAAATATGTTTAGGATAGGAGAAAAGTAGAAAACTATAACTTACTTAGTCATGTTAATCAAGACAACTACTTCAGTTAGTTTTTCTATTTTTATTAATACAAAAATAGGTACCTAGTATATTACAAGTATGTTACATAAATAGAATTGTAGCCTCTCTCCGGGCCTCCCTCCCTTCTTTCCTTCCTCTTTATCTCTCCCCACCTCTCTCTCTCTCTCACTCTCACTATCTCTCTCTTTTTCTTTTGTCTTTTTGAGACAGGGTCTCACTATGCAGTTCAGGCTGGCCTTGAGCTCACTTTGTAACCCAGGCTGGTCTCAAACTCACAACAATGCTTCTACTTCAGCCTCCTGAGTGCTGGGATTACAGGTGTGCACCACCATGCCCAGCTTTGTTTCTTTTTTTTAACCTAATATAAACATTTTCCCCAGCATAAAATGTTCTTCTAAGCTTTGTGTTAAGGACGTGTCATTACGTCTGTGCTATAATCTCACCAACTCATTACTTCTGTACATTTGTTTTCCTATCAGTTCGTTAGCAATATAAAATTTCAGATTATATACTCAGAATACTTTCTTAGAAGTAGAATTTTTGTTTGTTTGTTTGTTTTTTGAGATGGGGTCTCACTATGTAGCCAAGGCTGACCTGGAACTTGAGGCGATCATCTTGCCTCAGCTTCCCAAGTGCTGGATTACAGATGGGTACCACCATGCCCAGCTTAGAACTATAAATTTTAAGTAAAAAATGTAATTGTTTTTCTTATTCATGACTCTTCATCACTTATTTCACATTTCTAAATATCATTTAAATCTTTAATATGGGAAAAGTTTGATCATATTTCTAATATTTCCAATCTTATAATTTGTGAATTTTCAATTCAAGGAAAATGCATATGTGAAGTTAAAATGAAATATGTTCATATCATACCCATAAGCTTATTCAGAGGGATAAAGTCAGCAGAGTGTTATCACTGCTACAGTGAAAAGTACTGCATACATTTTGAACACCCTACCACAAGAAGGATTATCTACTTTGATCCATCAGGTGTCCCCTGAACTATATGCTTACCAGTCACTGTGTACATAATAAATGTTTCAGCAACCTACTTTTAAGGCTGGTAGGGAAAACCCTCTTTATCTTTTAAACTTTTTAGTTATTGATCTTTTGACCTCATTATTCATAAAAGTAAATGTATGATTTCAGGCTCTGCTGAGTCCACTCATTATTCAAGCAAGCAGGAAAAAGAATGAGTGACAAAATTACACTCAAAGAGGCAATTTTTATATCAAGTATTGTGCAACCCAAATTGAGGTACGAATGCGAGATCATTTTAGACCTTGGTTTCCTATAGAGAAATATTTTCCTTCAAAACTGTATTTGCCAATTTCAAATGTCAGTGATAGATTCCTAGAATTTACAAAAGTCCAAAGATTCTATTTCTCAAGCTCTAATTATACTTCTTAGGAATCAGAGACTTGATTTATAAATGAAAAAGCCCAGAAATGCCAACCTTAACATAAATGGCTAACCTGGAAATCTGAAATCCAAATGATCAGGATGAATATATATTTAGAATTCATCATGAGCTCTTCCCAATAAAGCCTTTTTTTATTTGACAGTTTAGTAAATGAATTTAGTTGCCTATAAGCAACTAGGAGAGAGAAGTATCAACCAGTCCAAGAAATCTATAATGTGGGAAGTGTGAGATCACATTAGCAGAGATTATCTCCTTGACCAAACTCTAGTCAGGCTTTTCTTATTTATTTATTTTTTTTGGATAGTCCTTGACTAGGACATGTGTATCGAAGTCTGCATTGTCTGATTTTAGTAAGAATCCTTCTCCATCACTTTAGTCATAACTCCTCACCCTTGATACCTAATTACCCGGCTCCCTGAGTCCTCCATCATCCCAGGTGATGTCTGGTCACCCTGGCCTGCCTTTGGCAATACTGTTAGGTCATTTTAGCCAGAATCCTCCTTCCTCTTGGTGGAAACTTCCTCTTAAATGTCCCCTTGCCAGCCAGCCATCCTTCTCTTTGACTAGAAACCTCCACTTTCCCTTACCGCATTTGGAGTTGAGTTCAGTCTCTCCCCTACTACAAAACCCCACTCGGTGAATCCCTATCCCTAAGGGGATGATCTGGAATAAAGTCTGCTTTACCATTCCTTAGGAATGTCATGAGTAAGTTTTTTTCTTTAACAGCGACGGCTCCAGGACTTAAATAGGATCAGATTTGTCATTTGATCCCTGACCTCTGGCCCCAAGTATACAATTTTAAAACCTTTTACTTGGAGCAGACACACGGGTCAGTCACAGCACCCCGTGTGTACTCTCGGAAGCTGGACTACAGTCTCGTGCTTCTCTAGAAAGTTGCTTTCTGACAACAAGGCCTTCTTCCTGCCTGACTCCTTGATTACAGCTGGGATCTACTTCTGGACTCCTGAGCTAGAAGACGTTCTGAAAATTTATTTTCAATGGGAAATCTGCCCCAGTTTCTGGGCTGGCCATTTCTCTCCCTGGCTCTCTGTGAATCCTCTGTCTTCTGATTGATCCTGTCTCTCACGTGGGAACTCCTTAGTTGACTGAAACCCCTGTTCTTCAACCCCTGCTCATTGCATGTTTCACCAGCCCTCAGTACACCTCCTTCTTGCCAGCAGGATATTACTGAGGATATCTTGAAGCTTCAGTGGCCTCTTCGGGAGGTTTAAGATCTCTCCAAAGTGCCCCTCTAAGATGTCTACCTTCCCGTCAGGTCCTGTCTTCCTTCTCCTCTTACCAACTTTTATCTTGCCTTCAGCGTCCTTAAATCCTTAGCTGTGTCTCCCTACAAACCCTTCCCACCTCCATTCCTCTGTCCACACTGCTAGGCTTTCCTTTCCCATGTTGAGCCCTCAACTTCTACACTCACTTGAAATTTAGGCCCCCTGCCTCACTGAGGGGGTCTCACAGTGCTCAGGAATACCCAAAAGCAACTAGCTGAGGCTGAAAGGAAAAGGGCTAACTTGAAATAGATTCAATATTTGATCCAGTCAGATCAGGGTTTGGACCCATCCAGAAGCTTCTGGATGTTTCCTCAGTCACTTGTGTAAAGTTTAATCCATTGTCTTCATAGGTCTACGTATCTGATGAAAGACAAAAATCTAAAACTTTGTCCACAAATATTTTTACCCATTATTAGCCTTCACATTCAGAAGGTAACCTGAATTCATCCCATTCAGAAACACAATGCAGATAAAATTACAGAGAAGAGAGGCAACTCTTTATATAAACCAGTGAGTTTTATAGTATTGTCTTTACCTAATTTATTAATAAAGTCATAGAATGAAAACTATAGTAAGCTCTTTGCATCTCTTTGTATTTGTACATGTATGTAGAACACATGTATGATATTTTCCAACCTCTAGATACTATTACAAAACTAATTTATCAAATGCATTAAAGAAAGTCTATTCAAATTCATTTAGAGATAAATGAGCACTTATACAAATTAAATATTCTTAAAACTCCTGGAAATATAAAAAAACTCAAATAATTTTCAAGTCTGTATGCTTTGGATAAATCTCTGGTCAGTAGTTTAGTTCAGTGTTGGTGATTTAATGAAATGAAAAGGTAGGATTTTGAAATTTTACTATAAAGAAATGATAAATATTTGAGGAAATAGGTATGTATAACGTAGCTTATACCTTACAAAATATATACTTGCATCAAAATATCATGCTACTCCATTAATATGCATAGTTTTTTGTTTTTATGTACTAGCTAAAATAAATGTAATTAGAAAAGAAACAATGTACTATAAAATTGTGAAAAGGTGTACTCATTTGCTAGTCTACTACAGAGCATTGTATATGACAGCTCACAACAGGCTACTTTCCAGTTTTCTCTGTAAAACAAAGGTTATGATCAATATATGTAAATGAAACTACTGAAAGCCATATGTGTGAAAGGAAACAACTTTGTATGAAAAGGATGCAAGGTATATCAGATGTGATTTGTTGGGGGAAATGAAAGTAACTGTATTACAAGGCACAAGGACTAGTTGTTCCAGACCAGCTAAAGGAAATGTAGGGGGCAAAAGTAAGCTGAATTGTTATAAGAAACTTGTAAAAGGTTTGTTGAAAAGCAATCTTATCTCATATGATCCAGCTGGCTAAGATCTGAATACAGTGTAGGTTTTTAAAACTGAGCTTTAATATCAAAAGTATGGTACAAAACTAGAGTTTAGATTTCTCTCTGTGAAAATTGCATTATTGGTCTGGTATTCATAAGAGATTTTTTTAAAGTGGAGTTTGTTTGTTTTTTTACCTTTTAGTAATCTGTCTGAAAAATGAATATTTTTATCTTATCAGAATAATTTTCTGCATTTCAAGTTAAGCTTTGTCTAGTTATTGATTATTTAAAGAAAAGTAAGCATTGTTTCATAGTGATCTCTGATCCTATGCAATCAAGTTCAAATCTTTAGATGTATTTTATGACTTCCCAAAAGTCTAAGTAAAGCCTTCTTGTTTTCAAACTTACCTTTGAGATTTTCCAGTGGGTCCTTGGAGAAAAAAAATCTCAAAGGATTTGCCCTTTTACATTAGAAAGAGAAATGTCAAAATAATTCTGTTTATTTGATATGTTAAATTATACAGGAAGAATTTTCAATAAAAAGTGATGCTTACTGTTTCCTAGGTTGTATTTATATGAGGAAAATTTTGCTATTTCTAAAACTGTGTGAAATCCATAGAAATGTGCCAATACTCTCACTGTCCATGAAATGTTCTGGTTTATAGTATTGTTAGTCATAATTTCAGTTAAGTTTTAAAATGCTGTATGCCACAAAAATAAGCAGATCTCCTTCCCTATTTTGATATAATAAACTGTCATAATATCTTTAGAAGCTGACAGATTCATAAAACAGCTAACTTAAAATCAAGAAGAACAAGAATGAATTACCTAAGAGCGAATGAATTGATAAAGAATAATAACTGCTTTTGTTTTTAAACTTGCTGGTTCTTTAATGTTCTATTTTTCCAGATATAAATTACTCCTTTTCTTTTTCTTATAAATTATCTCTATTGGTAACAGGTTAGTAAATTATAATTTTTAAACAAAAATGAAACATTTATCTTTTCTACCTACCTAATCCTTCTAAAATTCAGAAACTTTTATTGATTATGCTTATTTCCATGACAATATAATTATTTTCATAAAATCTATTCACCTTGAAACAAGAATGGGAAAAACTGGTCATTTTACCAAGGCTTTGGCTAGAATATCCTATTTAAGGATAAGCATAGACTCTGATTTAAAGAACTAAAATTGACTTTATGGCGCCAATGCTTACAAAGTCATCTTGAAAAAACTAGGCTGGCTTTAGGGGTCCCAGTCTTACAGGTGAGAAGGATCACTTTCTGATAGGCCTGGGAAATTTGTTGTATGAAGAAAGGAATGAACCCAAATCTACTGGTACTGAACACAGATAGTTGTAAGTTTATTTGACTTCCCAACTGGAGAGGCTTTTAAAGTTCTAATTAAAGACTCTTAAAGAGTTCCAGCAAAACAAACTCCAAAAGGCTTGTGTAGTCAATTAACATTCTTGTTGTGTTTATGTAAATAATTAGACCAGATATAGTGAGACTAGACGCATTTTGTAAAAGTGACTGCTGAGATAAATTTTGTTTCAAAAAAAGACTACAGTTCACCTTGTAGGTTCTCACAGGCACAAGGCAATAGGCACTCGGAGGCACATAGACACAGTTTTCCCCAATGTCTGTCTACATATTTCCAAAACAATGGTTCCAACTTCTCTCTCATCCTTTTTCACTTGGCACATACCACTGAGAACTAAAACTATCCTTTTCCCAAAGCCCTACAATTTACAGCTGGACACCTGGATATAAACTTCAAGGAAATCACTAAAACAGATGATGTCAGTGCCTGCTGTTGTAGAGTGACTTGGGAAGTTCACCCAAGGCCACCACCAAAGGCAATCAAGCTGCAGACCAGGAGGTATACCAGATGGCCTCTGCCACACTTGCTGCCTCAGCATGGGGTGCTTCAACTCCACACCTGGAAACCTTCACTGGCTACTCTCTGGAGTCACATGCTGGTTTCCAATTTTTAATTTTTGTTCTTTTATTTTCAAAGAAATTTTCTTACTTGACTGATCAACTACTCATACCATCTACCAAAAGTTCTATTCTATGACCCAAGCCCAAGAGGTGCTTGAGTTAGTCCTCAGTGAACAAAAGGTGACCAAATGAGAAATGGGTTTCCATTGTCCAAAGGAATGAAGAATATCTCTTTGCATAAGAGGGCAATTGACAAAGACACTCTCAATGACCAAACTCTAAAAAGGCTTGTGTGGCCTCTTCTTCAAATGTTGATTGGGCTTCTCTGTCTTTGCATTTTCAAATTTTAGCAAGCATTCTAAGTCACTTTAGATAGATTCCTCATCCTAGATATCTTGTAAATTCCTGGATATCTGATCAAATTCTTCATCAGCCAACATCCCTCAGGTGATGTCTGACCATTCTGGCCTACCCTCAGCAAGAACCCTGTCATTGACTCAGTGTTGCTAGATCCTTCTTCTTATAACTATTGTTTCCTCTAAATACATAAATTCCCACCCACTGACCTCCCCAACCTGTTCCTTGCCTATAAATCCCCATTTTTTCTAATTAAATTGAAAATAAAATCCAACTTCTTTGCTCACTGAAAAGTTCCATTGCACTGGTCCCTAAACTTATAGCAAATGTCCTGAATAAAGTCTGCCTTACTCTTTTTTTAAAAGGTGCTGTGAATAATTTCATAGCACATATATTTTTGTGTAAAGAAACACTGAGTTCAATTTCTTTTGGTTTGATGTGCTCTTCTTTACATGTATCTATGTACATTGAAAGAAGAACCATTTATGCAAAATTTCCACTGTGCATCCACTCGATCATAGCCGTGATGCAATGGCTATCTTCTATCACTCAGCAGACCCAGTTCAGAGGAGCACCGACATCTTCCCACGAAAGAGGATCACTCATAAGCTCCAGACATCAGCCTCCATCATTCTGGAACTGCTAACACTTTAGGCCCTGACTGTTTATTCCTCTTCCCCCTTCCCACTGAGGACTGTAGGGTCTGGATCCCCCTATCCCTTTGGTCACTGCTTATTTAACCTAGCCACTTATTTCTCCTTCCCATCTCCTATAGAGAGTTGCTTCTCAACATTTGATTTTAGTTTCTGTCTAGATAATCTTTTCTTTATTAATTTCAACCAAAAATTCTCACAGTGGGGGTTAAGAGCTATCAATGGAAAGTTACTTAGGCTGTGCATGCGGCTCTTCAAAGCTACTCTAGCAAAGCTACTATACTTGGCCTTGCTGCCGTCTCAGAAGTGCTTAGAGTTTATAGCTTGAATTTTCTAAACTTTCTAAATTTCCCTCAAAATTCAGCCTGAATCTGTGTCTCAGGGTAAACCAGTTGTTTTAATGTCCACATCATGCCTTGTGTTTTTATTGGAGGTTTTGAACTTCGATTTGCTCACCATTTGTGAAGATTTTATCATAGTCTCCAAAAAGAAGGAACTGATTATAATACCAAAATAAACAAGTTTCATTCATAAAAAGACAAGCACTGACCTAATGTATTTCATGATGACTAACACATTTATGATGTCAAAATACCAGAAAACACAAGGAGAAATTCCAGGGGTTGGGGAGAGAGAGAGAGAGAGAGATGGAGAGAGAGGTGGCACTGTAATGGTTATAATCTCCAAACTTGTATACTTTAAGACTCTTTGTTAAAACTAATGAAGAGTTCTGCACAACTGATAAACAGAAAAGAGTGCAAAGCAAAAGCACATTTTACATATTATACCCAAATAAAAGACAGACTGGAGGAGACATGACTGAACAAGCCAGACTGTTAACGTGAGACAGTCCCAAGTAATCCTGGTATAAAATATTCTCTCAAGCAATTCCTATTTTCTCATCTTCTCACAGACAAGAACATAAATTTAGTAGTTACTAAAAAAATCAAGCACATGTCACAATCTAGGCAGAATTTGCACTCTAGTCAATGCCAGTTGTTCACCAATTATACTGAAGAGCACAGTTGGTGAACAACTTGTGTTGTAGTTAGGAAGTAGAACAAGCTCACATCCCTGAGGGTTCCTTTCTCTTTTCACGACTGATTCTACACAGAAACACAAATCTAGAAAACCTGTAGTCTCTCTTTTTTAGTAGGAGGCAATCCATGTTTATTCTCTGTTAGTGCTGCACTTTCTTCTTCTGCGGCCGCTGCCTGTTTTTTTTTTTTTTTTTTCCTGTGGCACTGGGGATCAAGCTCACAACCTTGCGGCTGCCAGGCAGGCACTTACGCCACTGAGCCAAACTCCCGGCCCTAGTTTTTTGAGGCAGGGTCGCACTATGAAGCTCAGGCCGGCCTTGCGCTCCCATTGTAGCCCAAGCAGCCCTCGAACTCACAACACCCCGCCTACCTCAGCCTCCCGAGTGCTGGGATTTAAGGTGTGCGCCACCACTCCTGGCAGTGCCTCACTTTCTAATGAAAGACAAAGATTACAAATTCTGGAAACCAACAAGTGGAAACCTGGTGAAGTGAACAAGATGTGGGAGGTTGTGGGGTGAACAGGGTGTGACAGCAGCATGCTGCACCCTGGGAAAACTTTCCTAAGTAAAGTGATCTTCACTGGGACAGACAAAAGAAAGGCCCCTTAGCAGTACATGTTAAGGGACGAAGTTCCTCCCTGCATGTCATTTCACACAGATGATGTTCTATACTGGATGAAGGCCATTAGATGATGGAGTTTTACCAACAGTATGCACTTCTACATGCCAAACAGCTGAGACCTGAGGATATTGGACTAACAGACATGGACAGACAACAGGAGAAAAGACAATATGCTCATAGCTGTTGATAAGCTCCAAGTGTAAACAGAACTCTATTAAGAAAAAAGAATAAAAAGAAAGAAATCCAAAACACTGCAGGTAAAAGATAGCATCGTTGTCCTAAAGACTGAAAGACCATCTCCCACAAAGATACATTACAAGAAGAAAAATGAGAAAAATCTGTGCATCCCTGATAGGAAAATGATGGTATTTCCTCCATAAAACGGAAGCAGAGAGGTACAGACTGAGATGGAAAGAAAACAGCAGGAGGCAGAAGAGAGATGAGAATAAGTATGGGACGGCTACAAAGAAATACAAACGAAACACACAACTTAAAACTGTATCGGAAGTTTCAAAGAACAGAATTTAGAAATAAAAATGGGAGGGCAAACTTCAGAAAAAGAACGGAAAGGTAAACATTAAAAAAAGTCATTAAGACAAATGATTAATAAGTGATTAATCTTGCAATTATATGTATCAGAAGAAACAAAAACTAACAGCAATAATTTTAAAAATAACATCTCAGTAGAAAGCTAAAAACACATAAATAGGTAAATTCTGGTGATTTTTTAAATTGTAAAAATAAAATTAAAACTCTAACATGAACCAAGGTCTCCCCCAACAAAAGCTTCCTAAAAACTAAATCGAAATTAAGCTGCCTCAAACATCTTCTCTATAGAACAAAAGGTCAGAAAACCACAGAGTAACAATACAGAATTTTGAGAGAACAGAGCTGTTAGCTAAGAATGTTGTATTATAGCACTAGCTGGCTTTCTTGGGTAAAGCCACTGGGAAAACACACAGTTGTCTTCTCTCCCTGAGAAAATCATCTAAAAAAGTAGTATAGTCATCGAAGAAATAGATAAAAATTCAGAACTGAAAAATGGGGAAGCTACAGTCCAAAAACTTTTTTGGCACTAGATGGGCTTGGTGATGGCCACTAGTGTCTGGATGCCCAAGCGGGTCAGGTGAGACTGACTTTGCCTGTTTGTTGGTGTTAGGTCGTGAGCCCTCAAGCCACCGTGAACACCCCACAGTTTATATGGACTTCCTTGTCTTGCCCCATTATCCCTTCAAACAGTGTCTGCGGCAGCACTCCTCTGGGATTTGGGAGCCCTGGCTCCCTCACCATAGGGAACTGTCCCACACGAGTCCTGAAAAGGAAGTAAGTCTTCCCCTACAAAAACACAGTAGAAAATACTGACAAACTAAATGCCAGAGACTTGAATGATGACTTTCCATGTATTTAAAATCCCCCCACACACCTGTTTTTTGCTTTTTATTGGAAAAGGTAAATCTACTTCAAAGCACGTTGTTTATCATTTTAGTCTAGGCCCCATTCATCGTGTTCCTTAAAGTTGCTTTTCTTGCTTAGAAATCAGGTTATGTTTTATTTCACAACAAATGTCTAGTCTCTGTACTCTCAGGATCCAAAACTGTAGATTCAAATAATCTCAGATTGAAAGCATTTGGAAAAACTTGTGTCTGTACAGAACATGTATTCTTTTTCCTGGTCATTGTTCCCTAAAAAACACAATTATCTACATGCCAGTTACTCTATATTAGGTATTACCAAGAGATGATTTAAAGAATATAGGAGAATTTAAAATGTATGAAAATACTGTGCCATTTTATGTAAAGGACTTCAGTATTCAATGATTTTGGTATCTTCAAGGGATCTTAAAGCCAGTCTTCCAGATTCCCAAAGGAGACTGTATAAGCATAGAAAAAGAGGCGGGGAAATGCACCACGGTGTACCTAAGCAGTGACCAACTCACAAGGTGCTAGACTTGTAGGAGATATTTTTCCCTTAAATTCTCTGTCACTTTCTAGATTTTTTTCAGTGACTACATTTTAGCCATGCGATCTTTAACATGTTATAAAATCAAAACAAAATAAATATGAATAGATGATGTATCACACTAATTTAAGAATACAGACAACATTTTGTGGCAGTGGTATAATTAAATGTTGAGATTCTGGGTAATATTATTTGTGTTTCCCAAGTGCCTATTTCTTTTGTGGGTAAAAGAAGAAAGATGGACTTTATTAAAAGAAAAGAAGTAAGAAAAAATTTTAAAAACTTTTTTCACTCAATACTTAATTTATTCATTTTAGGAGAAAAGGTAATTAATAAATAAAGAACTCCACCAGTGCTATTCTGGTAAGTAAGATGTATTAAGTATCTTTTCCTTTAATTCATATCTTTTAGTATCTTCTACTTATATCTCTATTCCGCTATTTATAAAAATATACTAATTATTAAATTTAAAGCTTTAAAAACTCTGAGAGCTCATGTCCCTTTTGTGGTTTAAATTCCATTCCTTAGAATTTCACTGAAATGTTGCTAAAAGGCTCATACCTCCCCCATATGTGGCCAAAACTGCAAGTCAAATACTTTAAATAAATTTGATTGAATGTGTGGAAAGACTCCTTTGTTCCACAGTATTTAAAGATGCTTGTGCTGAATGTCTTTGGTTTTCTTCCTGCTCTCTAGTCATTCTATCTTTGAGTTTTTTAGTCCATACACCTTTGGGTGTTGTAGTTCTGCATCTGGGAAGGGCTTCTTAAATTCATGATGATTGCAACAAACAAACACATTCTCATAGGTATTTACCCTACTTTATCCTCAAGCATTTCCATTGCAAAAGCAACACAACAAATGATATTTATTTGTGTCATTGTATTAAAATTGTTGCAGATACCTTCAGATCCTGTAGTGACTGCTTAAAAGGCAAATTTCAAAAAAGTAAGAACTATTGACAGTAGCAAAGGACAAAATTTCTGAAATTCACATAATATAATGTTGTTCTCACTTAAGCTGAAACAGTTTTCCTTCTGGCTGTCTCCTGTCAGAGTTCTCTTCTGGACCCTTTACTTACATTATATAAATGAAATGCAGCAAAGCAACAGAGAAGGGAAAATAGTCAAGAAGTACCCCTAAATATAAAAACCAAATTTTCAAACTTTCTTCAAATGCCTTACCAGTAAATGTGTGTATTTATTTATTTAGGTACTGGGAATTGAATTCACAACCTCACGCTTGCCAGGCAGGCGCTGTGCCACTGAACTATATCCCCAGCTCTGTATTTGTGTATTCTTGAGAGTATTAACTTATTTTGCCTTGGTAATGCTACTTTGAAACGGATTACCAAAACACAAACTACAGTCTACATTTTTTAATCTCACTTCTCTCACAGAGTAATGGGTAAGCTCTGTATTTGAAAGAAAGAATCAGTTTCAGAAAACCTTTCCGTGGTAATTTTGACAACAAAGATGTGGTAAGTGACCATGAGTGGTAGTGGAGTAGATCATAAATCCAGACTGCATATGTTTTTATCATTATGAAAATAAAAGCTAAAATAATGCCTATTGTAGGACAGTTTCCTTGCTCCAGGGCCAAACTATTTCACTGGTGGCTTATTTGCACATAAAAAAAGAATTAAAGACACTTTGGGAATAGAATGATTTGGAAACACATTGTTACTGCCAAGTTATACCCACACCCATGGATGCCTACTTCCACTGGAGGTAGTTTAGCTTTTCAGTGTCAAAATGAAAGTATATTCTGCTTCACTGGACACAGAAATTTTTTCAACCCTGAAAGCATTGGTTATAGGGCTTCTTACCAGAGCTTTTCAAGTCCTTTTTTGTTCATTTGCTTTTTTGTTTGTTTTACAAATATGAACATGAGTTTCATCTTGATGCCATAAAAAGACAACTTCATGCTAGCAGTTGTTGCCTAAACCAATAACATCTAGACATTCAAGTCATAATATTTAAATTTTAAAGTTCTGACATGATTGGCCAGAAAGACCATGTAAAAATTGATTTACTATTCACCTGACTCTGTTGGAAAAGATGTCCTTTTTGTGCAAATAGTTTAATATTGATTAATAATAATAGAGAATAACAACCAAAGACATATGTCTCATCTGGAGAATTAAAAAAAAAAAAAAAACAGTATAGTTCTCAAACAGGAAAGTATTTGTTATTTGCCTAAATAATTAATTTTGTGGATAGCTTGTCTAGGAATATGGTTAAAAAGCAAGGTTGATAAAGGGACTAAAGGATGCCAGACAGATTTTCATGATAGCAAGAAAGGGAAAACTGTGGTTTTTCATATGAAAATGTATGATCAGGGATAAAACCTAAGGTAAGTTTACTTTTACTATTTTTTGTCAAATTTGTTTCCCAACAAATTTGAAACAAATAATTTAATACAAATTTGTTGGTTAGAAGTAATCAAAATTACATTTTCAAGGGTATGGGTAATGAAAACAATGGTAGAAAATTAAGGAGTAAACAACATAGAATACATAGCTGGTTCTCACCATAACAGCTTTTTTACTTACTGAGTATTTTGGAACTAAAGAGAAAGAGGACCTAAATTTCCAAAAACATCTGTTTAGTGTTGACAATATAAAGAAAAATAAAATGATTGCTTTATGCTTTTAGAATTTCCACCTCTCTTTCAGGATCGGGCTACATGACCTTTAAATGTTGGATATGACACAATTTCTTTCGGATGGTAGTGAATACATCTACTGAGATTTAACGTAGAAAAAGCAGCAGTGTGCTGAAGGACAGAGCTTTCTCATGACCCTTCCCAAGAGAAGTAGGTCGGTGGTGACATTGGTGCGTCATTCAGTGAAAGGAGAAATTTACAGGTCAAAAGAAAACCCATCTCAAAGTAGGGAAGACTCATTATTTCCACAGAATCTATGGAAATAAAAGTAGTTCTTTCTTTCTTTTGTCTACAAACTTGAATGTCTGGTTAATCTCAGCCATCACTGCCCTCCTTTTGTGGTACATTCCCACGAAAAAAGATTTCCTTTCCCACTACAGAATTTGCTATCTTCTACACCTGCCATGTTTGCCAATCCAGCAATTACTATTCCCAACTTCTGTAGAAAAAACACTTTAAAATACTTTACACTGAAATTATTTTCAAAGTTTCTCTCCTGAAGAGCAGTACTTTTCACCTATATTTTTGAGTTTTCTTAATTAAAACCAAATTCTGCAAAACTAAGTTTGCCAAATTTGCTAAATAGTGCCATACTCTTCACTACATTATTAATATTTCACGACAGAATTTACATTTTAAAATCATAAGAAAATGAAAACACAGTATGGTGGAAATTACCTCATCTGCTTCTTTCTTGTCTCCTGGTTTAGGTGGTGATCCACTGGTCTTTTCATTGACATGCTAAAAAAGAGTTAAAGAAATAAAGATAATGTTTAACAGAGGAAGTGATAAACATAATAGTGCCTTTAATACAGAAAGGCTAAGTGCACAGACTTTAAAAACCAGCCCTCCTTTAATCTTCCTCCTGAGATACTGGCTAATTCTATACACAGTAGAAGGCTTTCAAAAGGGATGATACAGACATTCAGTTGAGATCTAGAAAGTCACTCTGTAATTAACCAGATACAGAGCTGATGGCGATGCCAACACAACAGCCTGTCTCCTACAAAATGTCCTGTACAATTTTGCAGCCCAAATTGCCAGTATGAGAGATGTCTGCTTCATCACAGAGATGAGATCTCGAAGGCCCATGTTGCATCTAAAGCCATACTTAAGCCTCAGTTCAGCAGAGACACAAGAGCCCATCACCATTTTCCAAGTCACCTATCACTTCCAATAGCTCTTGGAAATTCCCTAGAGTTCTTCCATCGGAGTATTCACCCCTACACAATGATCAAACCAGAAAGCAAAAGTTCATACATGCACCTTGTACTTATTATGGCTTTGGAACTATGTCTAGAAACAGAATAAATTTTTTAAGTAAAACATTAGGAATGAATGTACAGGTTTTTACATGGAACATAAAAGTTTACATGCTCATTTGTCTTGGTGAAAAGGTAAAATAAACACTAAAGTCTGCTAATTTTTTTCAGAAATGAAAAAAATTTGTATGTTCCCTACAATGGGATATGAGGAATTATTTCATTCTCTGCATTTTTTAAGAAGCACAAGACAGTGGGAAAAGGGATCCAAATGTGAGAAAATAAAAGCTCTCTACTGGATTCAGATCTGATCACTCTCAGTTAAACCAAAATACAAAATACTACTATGTTCCCTAGAGCAGAATCACAATATGAATACGTAGAATGAAATTATTTAAACTAAGAACAGCGATAATGATAGTAATAATTTATACAATATTATTGACAAAGCATTTTCATATATATTCTTAATACAAAAAGTAGGTCCTCTGGTTTTATAGATGAGAAAACATAATAATTCGATGTTCTTCAGAATGACATGTATCTAGTAAACGAGAAAAAGTCACAAAACAAGTTTTCTTAACTTATAATTTGCTGTTTGCCTCTCTCCTGTGCTAAATGGAATTGCATAATATTACTTTAATCATATCAACCAAGATATTACTTTAATCATATCAAATGACCAAGAACATGAGAACACATGGTTAGATTTTTTACTTAATAGTTCCTTACATGTACAACTAATAATGAATTACTTTAATGAATGTAAATGTTTCCCCTAAAAGAAACACTCTCATGGATGAATGAATGGAATCCAAGAAAAACAGTCAAGCTGGAATTTCCTTCTATGTCCTGGTCAAGGGGTTGCTTGTCCATAATTGAGGGCAATCAGTAATAAAACAATTCATGAATTTTGAAAATTTAAAAGCTCCCATATAAGCCACCCATGACAGTGCGTGCTTAGAGTCCCAGCTGCTGTATTTGGGAGGCTGAAGTGGGAGGATCACTGGAGTTCACAAGTTTGAGATAAGCTCTGGAAAACAAAGTAAGACTATGTCTCAAAATAAATCAGAAAAAGAATTGTTTAAAAGGCTCGGATATACCTGAACTAGATAGTTGGTGGTAAGTATTAATGAGTGAAAGTTTTATAGAGGCCGGACCTGGAGTGGGGCTACAAATACTTGTCTCTGTATTAGCATAAGGTTACCTTGGGACCTAGGGTCTTCACACAAGCAAACTGAAACTGAAATTGAAGGCATTTCTTGTAACTGACTTTTAAGAAAACAAGTCTCAGCTGATTACAAACATCCAAACAACCAACTGGTTTTACAACTAGGGGTCGCCCATCAGATCACGGTGCAAATAAAGCAAAGGCTTCACTGTATCCACTCAAGTAATTACTTCTGCCCACCATCAGCCTATAAAAGCTTGTTGCTTATGCTGCTGAAACAGCTCCTTCAAACTCTTCCAGGTTTGAGTGCTGCTCCAAACCTGAATTGTTTCATTTGCTCAAGTAAACTTCGTTAAATGTACTTTATCTGAAATTTTCTTTTAACATCTCTAGAATGAACATTCACTATTTGGAGACAGTATTTAATATGGGCAGATCTACAAAGACAAATGATCTACCAAATCCGTCTCCTTCCAGCACTGAGAAACTTAGAATCATGATATCACATTCATTTAAATTCCATGCATTTTCTAGATTAGATAAAGTAAATAAGAAAAACAATACCCACTGTTTTACTATTATTTGCTGTTTTGAGGGCCTCCTGTACTTGTCAGGTGTTACTACTCCACTTTACAAATGAGAAAACTTGAAAGGGCAACTTACTTGGGTCCCATGTAAGAACCCACACTCTCTATACAGTTTTACTCTGATTCCAGCTCACATAGTAAATGTGTATCATTATTTACTGCCCCACAACAAATGTGCATATACAGCATTTTATCCCTTAAAATATAGATCTATAGATGATTTCTATAAACATTTCTAAATTGTTTCCTTATGGGGCTTGAAAGAGACTCTGTTGTAATCAGTTCAGATTAACCAAAATCAGTAGTACTTGCTTTCACTGAAATGCTCAAAATCCTCCAAATTTCACAGATTCTAAATAATCTGGGAAGGCTATATGAAATGAATGCTTTTTAAAGTGCTGAATTAAGACACTTTAAAAATATAAGCAGTATTATTGTGTCATTTCAAAAGAATTATTTGTTCTCGATAAATAGCTTTTTTATAGCATGCAAAAGTGTAATGACATAAATAAAAATCACTTATGATTAAATGCTAAGCGTGAAGTTTGAGCTCTCACCTGGCTGAGAACTTCCACTCATGCCAGGCTTTGACTTTGCAGCACTTGGGCACCTTCCTTACTGTTACACAGCCAGCTATAAAATGCGATACAATCAAATTTCTACACCTATAAGAGGAGAAAAAAGATGGGGTAACAGCTCCTGCAAATCTAAGTCAAGTATGAAAATAGTGCTGAGTACTACTGTGCTTTGGAAAATTAAAAAAAAAAAAAGTACACAGCTTATTTCAGGGAAAGACAAAAACATTCTAAAATACAGTTGTGGTGGTGATGACACCACCCTGTGAATATGCTAAAAAAAAAAATACTGTCTGCAATTATGGGTGAATTGTCTGGTTTCTGAGTTATTCTTGAATAAAATTTTAAAAATCATAAAGGTCATCTGGAACTCAAAAACTGTCCTTCAACCTGAAGCGAAGGCCACTGAGGTCAGTATTTGCACATTGAGGGACAGCTGTGGCAAAATCAGGGACAATGGGAAGTGCGTCTCCAACCCTTTGGATCGGTACATAGCTCAGGTCTCTCACTGTGCAGCCACCTGCACCGAGCGAGGTGTTTCAGGGGCTCCTGAGGTCAGGAAAACTGCCAGTTAGTCTAGCAGTGGGGTCCATCCTGCAGCACATCTCACAAGTACCCGGGGAGCTTTAGAAAATGCTCGTGCCAGACAGCAAGGGTTTAGACTTAGTTTGAATAGGATGGGGCCTGATTTGGGATATACTTTTCTAAAATTCCCCAGCTGCTTCGAAGGTGCAGCCAGGCTGGGAATTGTTGGTTTTGCGGGGAGATCTGTGGGCACCCCAAATGGTAGTTGTGCTCTTCAGACCACTTCACCCAGGCAATGCCTAACACAGCTCTGGGCTCCTCCTGGCCCAGTCAAGGGGCACAGTGCCCATGGTCACCCCAGAATCTCCTGTCCAGTTCTAAGCCTTGCCCTGTTTGTGGAGCATCAGAGCTCCATATTCACACAGGTTTCTATTAGTAAAGGAAACAAGTTAGTGCTTTATTGTACACTGTCTTTCCTACTAATTATTTCCCAAATTTACATCTTGTCTTACCAACGTGTTGATAAATTGTGTATTTTTTCTAGACACATGGTGGCAATGGAACGATTTTGACTGGATAAAGCATTTCCACCAACTTTTAAACATTCCCTAAAAAGTACTTTTTCTCTTTTCAGACAAGTGAAATAAATGCAAAAGAGAAAACCTGAGGAAATATGTGAAACATTAGAAGAAAATGTGCAAATTGACATTTCCTGCTAAATTTCTTAAAAAATTTATTTTTATATGTATTCTAATAAGATTATTCAGCAAACAAGCAATAAGGTCAAGATGTAAAGCGGGTTTTGCATCAGAATTCTTTCCCTGGGGCAGATCTTGGGCCTGTGGATCCCTCTGCTTGTTGGCGTCACAGGGCATCTCTGCTGGCTACATTTCTCTTGATGGGTGGCTTCAAGCTGAATTTGGCCAATGGCACTGGCATGTAGTGGGTAGGTGAGAAACTGGAAGGGGGTGATGTTTCCTCACTTCTCTCTGCCCCTGAGGAGCCTCACTAGTACACATTGTCTGCTGCAGGCCAAGCCAATCATCCTTCTAGCTTCCTCAGGGTGACCCTGCATCTCTCTGTCCCTGCAGTCTAAGGTTAGTAGCAGCTTCCTGTAATTTCTTGTCTCTGGGTTGTCTCAATTTCCCTGCTAGTTTCTCTATCTTACCCTGTTATCTGGGTAACCAGTTTCTTATATTACATTCCTTTTGTCTTAAATACTCAAAGATTTTTCTGTCTTTTAGTTGACTGTGATGAACTCTGAAAGGATAGAAAGAGAATGGGTTTAGGAGAGCGAGTAATTTAACCTTTCGGTTTCTTCTCAAAGTGCAGTGGATGGTACCTATCCCCGGGCTGACGTATTTATGAAAAAAGCTGATGTTAAAGAGGAGCCTGGGCCAATGTGCAGTTCATTCGAGAATACAATAAAAGCTATTTCACTCCCTCTTTTTCCCTGGTACCAATCTGATTGGGGTGAATTCTGAGACAGTGAAATGAAGATGAGAAGTAAGCAAACATTTGAAGGTGCCATTTGTAAGGTTATAAACGTTGGAGCAGAAGAATTTAGGTTTTGCTTTCCTTAAGGTACAGATAAGCCAGGTTCACGTGATAAGTTTTTATTTAGACTTTGTCTGTCACCTGATTATGTATTATATTAGTTTCACACCTCCGTAATACATCAGAGGCATTAAACTACATGGGAGATAGAGCACTCATTTTCCCAGGAATCTACAGTACATTGTTACAGGTTTAACACTCAAATTTGGAATTCCCACACTCTAAAATACTTTTGGTAGGATGCGTGTGTGTGTGTGTGTGTGTGTGTGTGTGTGTGATAGGTAGGGTTGGGTAGATAAAACAAGATTGGCACAATGATGATAATTATTGATGCCAGTTGACTTGTACATGGGGAGATCATTATACTCTCTTCTAGTGTATGCAAAATTGCTGCTAACAACAAGTTTTGGAAAGTTTAGGATCCCCACATTTCAAGAGTATTTACCTTCCTAAAGTCACTCAAAAGTAAAATACTGTTTTTGTTTTAATACTGAAAATCTCAAACTTACAGAAAAAGCAAATGTGACATGTACATTTATTTTTAGAAAAATCAGTGAGCATGGGAATGTAATTATTAAAGAAATGTAAAAGTTGATCTTCAATATTTATCTTCCTGCTCCTCTGAAAATATTTATTATCAAATTATAACATTATGGGATAACTCTCTTTGCAATTCTCAAATAAAAGAAGATAGGCATTAAAGATGAACCATATAGCTATAATTGGACTCTACGCACACTTTCCCCTAACATTTTCAGAGATAGCACTAGAAAGGCCTTTGCTTTCTGTCCAGTTTTCAGAGGTAGTATTGATAACCTAACTGCCCATTTGGTTTCGGGGATCTACAAGCAGTAAAGCTTTTTGAGCTTTTGCTAAGGTAGAGAATCAGAAGATCATATTTAGTTACTTCCTTGCCATTTTATTAATCATTAGGATGTACTCTGGTTCTTATCCATGAGAAATGGCAGAGAAGAGCAGTCAGGGACCATCTGCACAATTTTTCATATCTAAAGTAATCCTGCACATAGCAGGTAGACAATAAACAGTTCCCTGAGTTTCCCATAGCAAGATAAACTCCATGCATTTTCAAAAATTCTAATCATGGACACTTCCCCACCTAAATAAACTAAGGAGATAACTTACATAAACAGCGATCATTGGGTGAAGTTGCTTTTGCAATTTTCTTAACTGGAAAAGACTTAATACACATCTTCCCCTTTGTAGTGCTATAGTTTTCCAGGCAAGTTTTCGTTAAAAAAAAAGTGAGATAACTTGAAGAACAGAATTTTAGTATGACATTGAGAAGACATTCATCTTTTTAAGAAGATGGTATGGTCTGTTTAATGATGTCTTATATCTGCTGAGACAGCCTGCTCAGAACAAACTCTTACCCATTCACCTTGGAGTCTCAAGTGACCACCATATTGCTGTTAAAATAATCACTTATGTGATGCAATTAAGTTTCTGGGAAGTATTAAAACTGACTAAAGAACAATATTATCGGATAATACTCAACAAAATGACTCCTATGCAATGGAAATTAAGCTTTTCAAGGATTGACAGCCAAAAGAAGAAAGTTGTATTTAACCTCTGTAACTCCACTGCTCAAATTCTGTGTTCTTTTTTGTAGACCCTGTAATTTTGCTTTTGTTACTTCTAAAATTCATCGTAGCTAAGTGGTCTGTTTTGCCAGGGAAGGTTTGTGACACTCTTCCCAGACTGGCTGCAGTGATGGAGCCTCCCAAGTGACTGGGCTCCTTGAGTATGCTGCCACCAGGTCCATGGGTTTAATTAGGCTAAGGAACACCTTTAATTAACGTGGGCTAATAGAATCAACTTATGACTTAGGAATCTCATTACTGGTGTAAGCTGAATTTTCTCTTCTACCTGGGTGATTATTATGATGCTCACAGATGTTCTTCAAATGTAGGTCTTTATATCAAGTTTGGTGTCTTTTTACTACAAGCACACAAATCTTTGGAAGATAGGATCCATACTATTGATGGTATTCAGTGTGGGAATGTACAATGTACTGTTTTACTGGCCAGTATTATAGGTAGCATGCTCTTAAACAATGTGATGCAATTACATTGTTTGCATTTAATTATTTTATTTTATTCTTCCTAAAGTTTGAAAACTAGGTTATTCAAAAACTTTTTCAGTACATAAACCACCCCAGTAAAGACATTTTAATTGCAGGATTTATTAGAAGTATTTTGAGATGTGTCTATATATGGTTGCCAGCGGGGGACTGATTACAGGACCCCTTCAGTATCAGAATCTGCAGGTGCTCAAGTCTCCTATGTAAAATGGCATAGTATTTGTATACACCAGTGATGGCAAACCTTACAGAGCTTTTTCAATGAAAACAACAAACAGCCAGCTGTAGCACACATGCCATAGGTTTGCCACCACTGGTATATACCCTATGCATGTCCCTCTGTATATATTATCTCTAGATTACTTACGATGCCTAACATAAATGTAAAGGCTACGTAAATAGTTGTTGTAAATAGTTGTAAGTAGCTGTTTAGGGAATAATAATAAAAAATGTTTGCATATACTCAGTATAGACACAATTTTTTCCAAATATTTTTGATCTATGGTTGGTTGAATATACAGATATAGAGGGCTGATTATATACATGTATCTATAGGTAGTATACATGTGAATTTATAAAAATCTATATATGTATTAAATGTTTATGTGCATAGTTCATATATATAAACATGAATATACACATATTTTATATGTACATACAATACATAACATATGTTTCAACATACCTGTATATATATTCTAAATTGGCTCCATGAACCTTTAGGGCATACATGGATGGGCTTTAAGGAAATCTCAAATTCCGTGAATTTCTACAGAAAATTATACTTTTGTATCTGTATATTTTGTTGTTGGAAAATAATCTGTAACTTCCATTTGTTTCTCAAAGTGGTCTGCGATCACCCAACCAATGCCAAAATTAAAAGAATAAAGTTTAGGAACCCACAGTCTAGACTTTACTATCTAATACTATAGCTGCTAGCCACTTATGGTTATTGAACAATTGAAATTTGGTGAGTGTGAGCTGAGATTGCTGTAAGTTTAAAATACACACTGGATTTAGAAGAATTAACATGGAAAAGGGAACGTCAACTATCTCAATCAATGGTTTGTACATTGACTATACGTTAAATAATATCTGGGAAATATAGAGTTAAATAAAATACATCATTAGTATTAATTCTTTTTGCTTTTATTAGTGAGCTACTAGAAAATTTAAAATTACTTACATAGCCCACACTATTATTTCCATTGGATAACTTTTCTGTTTAGGAAATGTTAAAGCTCTATTACGAGCAGGTTGCTGATTCTAGGAAGTTCCTTCTAGCAAAAAGGGTTTTGTAATAGTTCCAAGACTGGATTGTAAGAGGTTTTAGCAAAAATGTCAGACTGTGTCTAAATGAGTAGTATAAGAGCACAGGTTCAAACTATTTTCATCCAAGTAGTTCAGCATAATTTCCTTTCGAAACATGAATTTCTAAGAACAGTTTGGTGTCAGCTCTGAACCCCAGCTGCTGGTATTTGCAGGTAATTCACATCAGGCATTTTGATAAGAGTCCTGGGACAATAATGACTCAAAGCAAACTTTTGCTCTTAGCAGATCAATAAAGTAGTACAATAGAGAACATAGAAAATGTAGAAAACATTCATGAAGAAACATCTCAAGGAGAAATTAAAAAGCCTTATAATTAAAAGTGCATATATATGTCTTGATTTATGAATCTAGCTGTTAACCTTTTTTACAGATGTGAAAACAGTTTCAGAGAGTTGACTCATCATTTGAGAACACTCTGCAGCTCTCCTCTCTACTTGGAGCCTAGTACACTGCATGACACAAAGTGGATGTTCAAGAAAAGCTCATTATCAGATAAGTAACAACTTTCTGATTCCAACACAAGGTTTCTACCTCCAAAGAGTGCCTGATCACTACACCTTTGCTTCTCCCAGTACTACAGAGGTACAGGTAATGTTTTGATTCTCACCATAAATCAGTGGGAAATACATATTTTGTCTCTGCATCAACGAAACTTTTGTCTTTTCTTTTCTTTCTTTTTTTTTTTTTTGGAAAGCAATCTAATGTTAAGTCATGCTTCCTGGTTTCAAAACAGTGCAAGTGCCAGCTTGACGGGATATCACAGCTAATTGTCAGGGAAGACATTAAACGCACTAAACAAATGAAACGTTTTCGCAGGTCACGCAAAGTAATGAAGTACAGAGCATCCATATCCCCTGCCTTGACGGGCAGCGACAGCTCCTGCTCCATCCAACTCGTGAGCGCCATCTGAGTTTGGGGCATCGCTCTCCCGGCGACGGGATCGGATCACCCTGTGCCAGCCTCTCCGGAGCCTAACCCGCAGGTCTGCGAGGGGGTCGCACCCGGTGGCCACTTCTTGCCCTCCAACCCCCTGCAGCATTTAGTCTGCGTGCCCTGAAGAGTTAAGCAAAGTAAACGCCCTCCTTTCCCAGTCCTGCCCTGGCACGGCGGCTGCTATTTACCGTCTTGTACCACCAGCTTGCGAACGCCATGGCGACAACCAACTTGTTCGGAGTGGCGCTGCAGAGACCGGCGAGGGCGCACGGTGTGGTGCTGGGGACGCCAGGCTCACCCTGCGCCAGGATGGGACCCAGCAGGCATGCGGCTGGCATTGAGCGCTGGGTGGTGGGCGGGCACGGGGGAGGGGCATAGGCCCCGCCCCTTGCTGGCCCCGCCCCTCCCGATTTGGCTCTGGGCTGGTTAGGAAAGAGGTGTCATTTCTGCAGGCAGCCGCGCCCTGCGGAAGGCGGGATCCCGCTTTCCCAGGGGTCGATCCCTTGCACTTAGAAGTGCTGCGTGCACTTGAGTCTCCTTTCACGCCCACCCTCAATTCCCTCCCGTCTCACCAGCCAACTTTGCACCGCGTACCCTGCTACCCAACCCGCGCCACGCCCAACGCGCTGAATCCACACCCAAGAACCTCCAGGCACTTTGTGCCACCTGCCTGGCAGGAGACACTGAGCTCGGGGCCTTTCTCCGGCCTGAGCAGGGGCGCACGCGGTGGGGGGCAGGTCCTGCAAAGCCCCATGAAGGCGGCCCACCTCTTCAGCACAGCCGCCCCCCCTGCGCCCGCACCCGGTCGCCACTCACCTCCGCGGGGCTGCGGGCAGCGGCTGCGCGCCGAGGCCGCGGGGAGGCGGCGGGCTTCGGGCCGGGCTGGGACATGGCGAGGCCACCGCTGGCGCAGCCTCGGGGAAGGAGCGGCGAGACTGGAGAGAGGCTGGGCGGGCAGCTCGGGGGAGGGAAGGGGGAGGGAGGGAGCGCCGTGAGGCAGCTTTTCCGACCCAGCCCGAGCCCGCGCCCCGCGGCCTGCGCCCCGCTGGGCCCTCCTCTTCCTGCCCGCTGAGCGCTGTGGCCCCAGCCGTAGCTGTCCCGGGCTCCGAGCCCGACTCTGGACACCCTCCGCCCCCGATCGTCAACCGGTGACTCTCCCCTGTCCTGCCCGAGTACTGCTAAGTTCCTGGTGGTCAGAAAGGGTGGGGGGCGGAGGTTGCAGGGTTCCCTTTGACTTGCTCAGACGCAGCTAGCAGTTGTGCAACCGGAGAATCCGACCCGGGCGTGCCCGGCCTCCGCCCCAACTCCGCTTCCAAGAATCTGGAGAATTAGACACCTCTGCACTCCGCCCTGCCTTAGCCCAGAGAGAGATTATTAACTCAAATCTGCCCCACGCCTGTACTGTCTAGATAAGGAAGCAGATCATCAGACGATAGGGTCTGTAAGTGTGTTTGTGCAAATGCCTAAGTGTTCTGTGTCCTTTAACTTTGTTTTGGCGGTTCTGAAAGTTTAATAATGTTTTATGGGCAGGAGGCCAGAGGTTCTAATCTAAACCAGAGAACCATCCCAGATTTAAACCCGCAGAGTCTTTCTGAAGTCTGGTGGGTTTTGTTTTTTGAGGCTAGATTGCTTTTCTCTTGAACTCATTTTAAACAGCACTTCCTGGTTTGGGACTGGAAGCGAAATGTATTAAACCTTACTCGAAGCCTCTCCAGTGGACAGACTGTCAGCCTGGGCTTGCAGCTGGTTCTCCATCAGACCTGACAGAAAAGCCTGTTACCCTGTGTCTTAGTTACTTTTTACTGATTGCTGAGACAAAACACCTGACACCCAAAATGAAAGAAGAAAAGGTTTATTTGTCTTACAGTTTTTGGAGGTGTCAGTCCATAATCAGCTGGCTCCAAGGCAGGGTGGCATGGCTCTGGGGCAACACTTGAAGGCAGCAGCTGACCAAAAGCAACCAGAGTAAAAGGGGGCAAGAGCAAGCCTCCTTTTTCTCCTTAGATTGTACACAGGCCAGCACCTCCCTTCAGGGTGGGTGTAGCTTCACAAATCTCATTGCCTTCCTTTGCACAGGATGAGGTTCTTTAGGAAGTGGCTCCCTACTGAGTCTCTCAGTTAAACTTCTAAACTTCCCAAGTTGACACAATGTATCAACCATGACACCCTGCAAAAGCACTGTCACTTTGGGACTCAGGTCACAACTCTCTGAGGCTGTGTTTCAGTCAGTGGATGAGAGGAAAGTTACAAGATAGGGAAAGATTTCCCATGTTATGCAGAGGTTACCAGAACAGAATTCTGTTTTCCCCTGGATCCCTTGATTTTAGGAATTCTGACTTCCTTTTCTTCAAGGATAGACTAGCAGCATTCTTAATTGGGAGAAGGGAATTTGAATACATTTACTCCTGAAATGTTCTACTTACTATCTGAGTATCTAGTGTTTCAATAAACAGGCTGCAGTACAGGATATATACAGAAAAATGAAGGATATATACAGAAAAATGAAATACTTTGGCTAGAGGAGCTATAATGTCCATTTGATTGGTGTCATCTGAACTACATTCAGGATGGGGGGAGATATGTCCTTAGCTTGGAAAATATGTCCTTAGTGTGGTGTCTGACCACTGTCATAATTTAAACACATCAGCTCTAGTGGTAAGGTAGGAGGCAGGTCTTCTGCCCAACCTCCACCCCAGGAATTTAGACAGTTTTTTTCTTCTTAGGAGGTTAGATTTCCAAGATTCAAGGTTTTAGACCTTGAAGTACAACATTCTAACTTTGGGAAAAAAATGATTCCCAAAACTTAGTGACATTAAATTGCAAAGTATTTTTATCAGAATATTTATTTTAAATTTTGTTTTAAATTAGTATAAGTTTGTCATTTATTGATTACATTCATCTTAGGAAACTGGTGCATATATACATCACACAAAATATTTAAAAATTGAATTTAAGCCAGTTGGTCATATTTTTCTTAAGTGTTTTCATGGGACGTGTGTGTGTGTATTTGAAACAGGGCCTGAAACTTGTAAACCTGTTGGCCAGGCTAGCTTGAGACTTGTAATCCTCCTGCCTCAGCCCCTTGGGTAGCTGGATTCAATGTATATGTCATTTGCTTTGAGAATCTTCTGTGTGACGCACTATGAAAGAAATAGTAGAGGAAGAGATATAAAGGTTAAAAATACACATTTTCTGCCCTCCAGAGACTTCACGTTAGTAGCATGATGTCAAAAGGCATTTGTAGCACATGATTGGATGGCGCTGGAAAACATACAGTTGTGAATAAGTACAAGGGTATTTCCCGAGTGTTGGGCTCTGCAGCTGTTGATTATAGGATGGAAAAGGAGTCTTGAGGAGTGTGGGTTGTGAGATGTGAACAGGAGTGGGGGCATCTTGGGAGATAAAGGGGAACCCACCTGTGTGGCTGGAGCCACATGGTCTCTGTTATCAATGCATTAGACCCATTATTAACCAAGCAGCTACAGGTATATGAAATACCAAAATCTGTAAATGATGACCATCCTAACTTTCAGCCAGAACTCACATAAGCAGAACACATTGCATTAACAGCTGTGTGTGAAGAAGAGCCTTAAAGAAAAGTTGCCGAAATGCTTCCACTTTCTCAGTGGTCAGTGAGAGTTTACTGGAACTTGGATACCATGAACCAGCATTGGATCCTGGGGAACACATGTGACTTTTGCTACCTTAATCTCTGCAGAGATTATAAACATTTATTCTTTTATTTGCTCAGGAAAGCTTTCCTGTTATGACGGCTATGCTCAAGCATTTCGTAGTCCAATAAGAGAAACAAAAATATAAATCCGCAATCACCAACGCCTGCGTATCATGTGAGGGGGGCGAAGGCAGGCAGAGGTACTTGGAGAGCGGTGCAGCATCTTGACGAGGGCCTTCTCACCCTGATGGAGAGGTGGGAGTCTGGGGACTACTTCCTTCTGTCTGTCTAATCTAAGTGAGTTGTAACTCCTGCCTCGTCATCTTCACGTGTTATCCATTCCTCATCCCCATGCTTTCTACACTTGTTCAGAAACTTATCACTTCTCATCCGGAACTATGTATAAGATGAGGCAAAGAAGGAATAGAGTCCAAAGCAGGATAAGCAGGTAGCACATGAGAAAGAGGGCAGGGGACAGCAGGAAGCCTGTGGAGAAGTAGGTGCCAGGGGCCAAGGGAAGAGGGTGTTCTAGAAGGAAGGGATAGTCCACAACATAGACCATAGAAACATAAAGCAGTGCCTCCAGGGTTGAGTCAGGCCATGTATGGAGGAGCGCCCGTTTGCTGTGAAAGCTTAGAGTTCTTTGGTAGCTCAGACAGTAGCTGAGTGCTTTTCTGAGGTACCCATAGTTTGGGCAGTCCCTTCCATAAGGTGGTATTTATTTCTACACCATCACATATCTCTAAAAGAGAAGTGACTCTAACAATAACCAGACTTCTGGCTGACATCCCAGTGCCCTCCCATCTCACTGAAAATTACCTGTTATATTCGGCATCTCCTTTCAGCCAAGTTCACCTCATTCTACCATCATCTTTCATGAATAAACCACAAAAGCTTTGCGTGGAGACAAGGACAATTTAATGAGATAAGCAAAGCTCTCCGAGTCTTTCTCATAAAGTATGCATGTGGACCCAAATAGAAGCCTCATGCATCTGGTTGTTAGCTTACCCAAAAGCGTGGTTCAATGGCAAAATTTTGTGATAAGGAAGAGGAAATTTAAAGCCTGTTCAAGAATTATATTTAGGCCACAGAGCCTTATGATGTTTCTCAGATAACACCAGGCTTGTATTTGGGTGCCGATGTGGTCAGGAGAGGGAAAACAAATGGACAGGAAGATGGCAAAAAAGAATAAACAGCATTTGAAATGGTTTTATTTGCACTAGTACTTCACAAGAATTTGAGTCACACACATACATATAGGTAGGCCCTCAGTATTTATTACTCACAATTGATGTCTCTCTTCCCTCCATCTAGCAAAAGACTTGTGAAATACCTTCACACCCTGTTCTTTGGCTTTCAGATTGAGAAAGAGGGCAGAGCCTTCACATACTTGTACAAGCTAATTATTTGATATGGTTGGGGGGAAAAGAAGCATGGTCTTAGGGGAGAAAGGTGACCCTGAATCTGTGGCAACCCCAAAGGAGGTTGGCAGATGAAATCTGACTATTTGGTGACACTCCCAGGAGCTAGGGCAAGGACTCTGTTACTCCTGAAGGGGATTAGGTTGGTTTATCAAGTTTGGCTTAACATGTCTAGTACACTGCTCAGTGCTATATAACACCATAAAGCTTTGCAAATAGAATGGAAAAGAGAACAAACGTTGCCAAAGCATGCTTTCAAATTGCCACATCACTATGGGAATCACCCCTCTTCATTGTTTATGGTCGATGGCTTCCAGGGACCGACCAGAGAGGTTCAGATAGATCCCTTACTAAGGCATCCCAGACCTGGGACATCTGGGCAGCCTCACCTGCAGTCTTGCACCTTCCTGCTGCTGATTTCCAAACATACCCACCCCTCCCCACTTCCTGCCTTCGCTCATTTTCCTTCTTCTGCATCACTTTTCCTTTTGCATTGCAACATCTTCCTCCTCTAAATCTCAGGAAAAATAAAACCAACTCTTGCACAGCTCACTTCTCCATACATACAGTACCAGCAGTCCTCTGTAGGTTTCTGTCTGTTGTATTTGTTAATTACACCCACTCCAGACTCCAAAGCCATTTTTTGCACATAATTGTACACAGAAAGTGACTTTCATTCAAATTGAAGTTCCATGGTAAGAATAGCAATCTTATGAAGAAGCTTTTTTTTTGCTTTGTAAATTCTCTTCATCTCAAATATCTAAAATCAGGAAAATAAAAATACATTGTGCCCTGGGCACTGCAATAGCAAAACACTAGTTTGATAAAATTCCACCATGGAACAAGAACTTTGGTTCCTGGGCCATACTCTGAAGATGATGTCCCTGAGGCCTCAGGTACATTTTACCTTGGGACAGAAAACCAGCGATGTGCTGAAGGGAGGTGTGTGTGTGTGTGTGTGTGTGTGCACGTGTGCGATTTTTTTTTAATTCATAACTTGATTTTATCATCTCTGCTTTTTTCTGCTTCCTCTTTTCAGAACTTCTATGTCTTGAGCCCATCATCTTATTTTTGTATGTTTTTCTCCACTGTGCTTGTCTTTGTGAACCTCTCACCCACTTGAGGTTGGAAAGAAGTCATTGCCTTGCTGTGCAGAATGGAAGAGAGTAAGTATAGTTGGCACAGATTGTTCACCGTCTCCCCTCTTTTTAGTTCATGCCCCACCTCCAAACGCAAGCCTTCCAACTGGCATTCGGCCTTGCTTGCTTCTGTCAGGACCCCCTCTGCAGCATCTCAGGTTGGAGTTTTCTCCACTCTGTACAAGTCAGTTTCTATTTCACAAGAATACACCCATTGCTCACACCTGCAATGATTGCCTATGTTCTTTTCTTTTTTTCCCTGTGATTTATAATTTTTTTTTCAAATTCACTTTTTATTTTCCTGTTAGTGGAGTTTCAGGGTAGTAAGGAGCTAAAAATGTTTTCTCCTGTGTTATGGCTTAAAAACAACACCTCTCCAAAGCATGTGTTAGGAGGTTTATTTTACAAGTAAAGACACTAAGTCTCCAAGAGCTTTAGTGAGTTACTTAAGAACTCACAGATATGTTCCAGAGCTGTGAATGAACTATATTTAACTGAATTCAAAGCCCACACCCTTCACCAGCACAGAATTGGACCTGCAGTGGCTGCCTGGGGAAGGGGGCAGAAGATGGCCATCCAACATGGTTTTAAGAAGATGCATGATTTATGTCAGGCGAGGTCTGACCTCTAGACAATCTTCAGTCTCTTTCAACTCTGGTAATATTTGCCTTTGCTTTGCTTGATAATTACAAATGGTTCTCACATGAAGCCTCTAATTAGAATATTCATAGTGTAAGAATAACACACTTTAAAACGAAATATAGACTCAATGGGCCACAGGGATATTTTTAAGCAAAGATAATTGGTGTATTTTTATTTTAGCCTAATTACTAAATAGTACTCTATTTACACCCTGGAGGAGGACATTAAACAGAAAATCTAACTGAGTAATCCACAGGACCTACTGATAAATTTTGCTGCAGATAAAATCAGCTCATGGAACACCCAAAAGAGAAAGCCCTATGGTTAGTTTACTCCTCTCTGAAGCCTGCACTTAAGTGTCCTGTTTCATGATGGCTCCTGATACACGGCATTCAGTGTAGCCCACACAAGAGGGAGATGAGTATCACGGTGGAAGCTTCCCCTTTAACAGGTGCTAGGTGCCCATGTGCTCACCTTGCCTGTGTTAAAAGATTGCAATACAAAAACAAGATGTGATGACTGAAGGATCCCACAGAAGAAAAGCTGGTGACAGAAATGGTGACCACTGCATATTTAGAAAGGGGCATACATTGCCTTGATGTCACTGTCCCTTCCTGAAGTTCAGCAGTTTTGGGCGACATGAGTTGGCAAGAACTGAGACCACTTCTCTTACCCTTTGTGGAAACTAGTTTGGCTCCAACCCAGGGCTGGAGGAACATCTGACAAGAGACCCACCCAGAAAACTCCCTTGAATGCTACTTC
Organism: Dasyprocta punctata; assembly: GCA_004363535.1. Lineage (NCBI taxonomy): Eukaryota > Metazoa > Chordata > Mammalia > Rodentia > Dasyproctidae > Dasyprocta > Dasyprocta punctata. The sequence continues at coordinate 26,474 of RJWM01005915.1, read as the reverse complement.
CCCTTGCCCCTTATCTTCCACATCGGTGGCAGTGTGCCCACAGTTCAGTGATTGCCCTGGATTGGCTCTCCCAAGTACATGTCGCGTGTACTTGGGGCCACAGTTTTCCTGTGTCTCCAGGGTGTGGTCAGACTTTCTAGGCAGTCCTGGATCTGAACAAATTTTAGACAAACCAGTCCAGACCCAACACCTCAGGGCACAGCCAGGCCCAGCCCAGGACTGGAGTGAAGCCAACAGGTGTTTCTCGGCACTGACTCCTTCCTGAAAGCCAACTGCATGCTTTTGTTTCCTTGGTGCGGGATGGGCAGTGGCGGGGGGTATAGGTGTATGAGTGGGCTGGAAGGAGAAATCGGCTCCTGAATGAAGATTGTTTGGGAAACCTGGAAAAAGAGGCAGTCAGAAGATAACAATAGAGATATCACTTCGAGGGGAAGGACAATAAGTTGGAGATGAAGTTCAGTTAGTACACCTAGCTTTGGAGACTGGTCTGCCACCTCCAGCTGTTGGCCAGATGTTTGTCTCCTGTAGCAGCCCCCTCCTCTGCAAATAAGGGTGCTGATGAAACCTCAGAATGCGACTGCGAGGACCCATACAACACAAAGTCCTAGCCCGAGTAAGCAATAAGTAAATCCTAGATGAAATAAGTATTATTGAAGAACACTCTATCTTATTTTCCCTCAGATCTTTATTTTATGTTTTCACCTATCATTTTTAGAACTAAGGAATATTTGAGTTTAACTTCTTTAGGCATCGGGTTAAGGGGAAATTGAGGAACCAAAATGCCTATCTTTAAATATTCAAAGACATGAAAAGCAAAAATAAATGAATGAACAACCAACCACTTGCCTTATATATCACTCTTATCCTTTTTCTTGTGGTAGCTTTGATCTAATATTTATTGTTTTCCCTTAAAAATCCCACTTTATTTCTCCCTACTTAATTTCTATTATTTCATCATCCTCTTTCTTCTTCCTCCTCCTTCCCTTTTTCTTTTCTTGTGTTTCTTTTTTAAAAATCATTTTCTTGTTTAAATTCTCTTTCTTAAGGCTTTTTTTTTTTTTTTTTTTTTTTTTTTTTTTTTTTTTTTTTTTTTTTTTTTTTTTTTTTTTTTTTTTTTTTTTTTTTTTTTTTTTTTTTTTTTTTTTTTTTTTTTTTTTTGCTGCACTGGGGATCAAATTCATAACCTCGCACCTGTCAGGGCAGGCACTTAAGCCGCTGAGCCAAACTCCTAGCCTTCTTAAGGCCCTTTTAATTTCTCTACTTTTTACATTTTTCTTTCTGTATTTTTGCCTTAAGAAAGCTGAACTGTGCAAAGTATGACGTAAACAAATAAATTAATGTGTGTAGGTTTCACAATTATCACCATATATTGCTAGTTTCAAAAACAAATCACTCACTTTTCCTAATCCAGAAAGCAATACTTTGCCTACCCTTACGGAGCTTTCAGTAGTTTGAAGGAAGTAAAATAGTCCACAGATATCTTCTAGAAATGTGGTATAAGCTTTTACCTGACTTTACTCAGATGTTATCAAGAATATGATAATAAATTAATGACTTGTGACTTGAATTGGGGAAATAGAGTTAGAATAACAACAAAAAATAGAATCCTAATTTTCAAGGATATCGTAATCATCATGCACTGTGATCATGTACTAATAAAAGTAAAAATTTTAAAAAGAATATTGCTATAGGTTTGCAAGTGAAGACTGCCTTGAATGCATGCGCAGAGAACAACTGCAGGCCATCCATGTGTGTGCTAAATTAGAGGCTGGGGCTTGAGTTGTGAATGTCCTTCAATGCCAAATCAGAAAGTTTAGACTTTTCCTTTAATTATTCATATTACACACTATGTCTTTGTTGGAGAATTAATTAAATAAGCATTAGCTGGGAAAATAAAACCAAAATGGAATTATTCCAAATGTTAACACATAATTCATTTCTTTCTATAAAGACATGTGATTTTGTAAATGCATTCTTCTTCTAATCTAGGTTTCCAAACATCTTCCTGTCCATGAATGTAAAGAGAAGAAATGGTGCAAGGTCTATAAAATTTCAGGACAGGAAAAGAAAACAGTGTGGCACATTGAGCATCTAGGCTTCATGGTGAATCAGCTGATGCTGGGACTAGGAGAATGTTCGGGATTTTGCTAATCAGTTAAGGGCTGAGACTCTTCAGGAAGAACTGCAGTGCAGAAAGCGGCAGGGAAATGGAAAAGAGCTTGGGTAGTTCATGGTCCTGTGGTGAGATCAGGGTGACCCAGGAGGAGGAGGAGGAGGAGGAATGGGCTTCCTATGGAGAAGGGAGGCATCTTTCGTAAATTTTACAGTCTGTTTTTTGTTTTGGATTTACTCTCATTTTTTTTTACACCTTATTAAAGTTATTTCACAGTATTCATTGCGTTTTTACTTGATCATAAGTAATAAAGAGAAGTATTATTTCCAAGTTTATTAGTGCTGGTTGCAATGTAAAATGTTTTTTCTTACTGAGGGCCATGGGGGAGAAAAGATTGAAAAATTAGAGACATTTACTCCAAAACAGTCTGCATATTCCATGCTTATTCACTGAATTTGTTCTGACTTCTTTGGTTGTTAAGTAAGAACAAAACCAACTTGTGCTAGTAAAAACAAAAATAAGGAAAGATTATTACTTTCAAGGGCATAGAGTACTTCCCCAAGCCAAAAACTCAAGAATCCAATTGGGTGTCAGCGAGGTGAGTATAGCCAAGGACTACAAGGAAGCTCAGCCCTCTGGTCTCTCTCATCCCTACGCTCCCTGCACACCTGCTTTTTCTTCCTGTGAAAGCAACTTTCTGGTTACCGATTTCCATGGGGAAGTCCAGGTCCACGTCAGTTTTCACTACTGTCTCTCTCTTAATTTATTTATGTAGACTCCAGCCCCTCAGTAAGGGAAACAAATCTGTTTGGCTTGGTTTGAGTCAAGTTAACCTCAGTTCTGTCAGCTGTGGGCCAGGGAGGAAGTGGGTAGACAGAGCGATGAGCCTCTGGGACTCTATTCCAGAGGAAGAGAAACCGAGGGAGTCTGAGCTGATATTTTGAATCCTCTCTGATGCATGTTTTTAACACACTTCTCTGGAAATAAGTGGAGTCTTATAAACTGAGTAAAAGAAATCAAATTATGCATGAGTCCAAAGGATTTTTAAGTACTATATTCCAAGAGACTTTTTTTTCCCCTCAATACAAGAGATACTGGCTTGCAGGTAATTTCAGGTGCCTCTTGGAAAAGGCACATTGTCCTCAGGTGATTATCTGAGACTAAAACAGAAATGCAGGGTAGCAAACAAAACAAAAACAAATTCAGACAATAAAATGTACAGCACAAAGTGACCTGCAACAAGAAGGATCAAGACTACTAAAACACCAAAGAGAGGTGGCATCGGGCATACTTTGCAGCACCCAATTCTGCTCTCCCCAGTAGCTTCACTTTCTGGGTTAAATCTAACCACAGCCTGTGCAGCATTGTGTGGTTTGGGTGTGGTGCTGGAAGCCAGGGTGAGTCACGCTGATGACCAATAGGGGCTGCTTTATAGCGAAGACATGTGACTTGCTCAGCATATCATCTTAGTCTGAATTTCTTTTGGATATGCTACAAGAAATAGTTATTAAAGGACTAAAGAGAAAGGAAATGAGAGCTAGGTTAGCGACATGGCAGAATTTAAATAATGATTTTTTGCAGTGAGGAGTAGATTTGATATAGCTAATAGGATGTGATCATTAATTTAAAAAGAATCTAACAACATTGCTATAAAAAATTGATTCCTATGAACTTTTTGCCTTGGTGCATTCCAGGTAGAACAACACATGAAAGCTGAATCTAGCCTTTTTAAACATTGGAAGCAAGCTGGCATGAAGAGAATGGGGATGCTAAAATTTCGATATAGAAAGTTAGCTCAATAAAAGTTTGGTTTTGAGTCAGAGGAGCATTGAAGTTGCAGGAAAGCAGCCAGATTTCAAGAACAAAGCTCTGTTGTCAGACAAAACAGTAGTTGCGTGATTCAGTTTCCTGCGTTGCCTCCATGTCAGAGGCACCTTAACGTACACGTTTAACTATCCCAAGACAGTAACACTACAAGATTTGGGGATTAATGTATTCATTTCTATGCACATATCATCCCAAACTTGTTTTCTTTGTTGTCTAGTAAGTGCTAGAATTGCTTTAAATAATTAGTCATTCTATCTGCATAGACACCAATGAAACAAATGTCTCAATCAAGGCTTTATTTCCGTAGGAAATGGGAAAGTGCCCATTTGGAGGGATGAACACATCAGCTGAGTTGGTTGCCAGCCTCATCAGCCTGGTTATGTAGCCTGGATCAGGACTTTCCCAGGGTGCTGCTGGGCTATGCATCACCCTTTGACTTGGAAAGTGTCTGAAATGCTGGCTGAATGGAAACAGATCTGGAGCATCCATCAGCTGGAAAAAAATGTTGCTTCTGACCTGGAATCCAGTCAAGAATTCTTTGTCTCATCCAGATGACCCTGACGTTTTAAATAATTTAATTAATAACAATAAAAATTCAGTTTACTAATTTGCAGTTTATATTTATTGTGTAGTTATCACACAATAAATATCACACACTGTACTAAGTGTTTTAATAAATCACCTCATTCAGTTTTGGGAACAACCCTGGAAGTAGGTGTTTAGTTTTATTATCCATTGGTAACAGGTGAGGGAATTGAGGTTCAAAATGATTACCTTGCTCAAGGCTTTGGATCAGTAAATGCAGAGCTAGGATTTGAACACGGCTATGTGGTTCCACAGCTCTTATACTTTGCCCACTATGCTGTTTTGATAAAATATGGTGGTCTCCAATAAATGGTAAGTTGTGTTTACCTGGATATTTACTGGGTGCTGTTCTTTACTTTTCCATAGGAATACTGTTTCAAGTAGGTATTTGCAGGAAAATAAAGATTTAGTTCTTTCTTCAAAATAATATTTTTATTTTAGAATAATTTTATATTTACAGAGAAGTTGCAAATATAATACAGGGGGTTCCCATGTATCCTACATGAAGTTTCTCCCATTGTTAGCACTGAACATTACTATAGTACACCTGTCACAACTAACGTGCCAATATTGATATGCTACTATGAGTCAATGTCATACTTCATTTTGGGCTTCTTTAGTTTTTTTCCCCCTAATGTCCTTTCTGTTTTAGGGTCCCGTCCAAGACATGACATTATATTTATTTTCTGTATCACATTAAGTTCCTTTGTGCTGTGAATTTCTCACATTTACCTTGGTTTTGATGACCTTGAAGGTTTTGACAAATATTGATCAGGTGTTTTGCAAAATGTTCCTTAATTTGGGTTTGTTGGATGTTCTTCTAGTTTGGAGCATCAGATTTTTGTGAGGAAGATTTCAGAGGTGAAGAGTCATTGCCATTGCCTCACATCAAGGGTACTAACTGTGACTTAGCAGTGATGATGCTAACTCTGGCCACCTGGCTGATGTAGTGTCTGTCAGTTTTCTCCACTGTAAAATTACTTTTTTTCTAGCTCTAGAATCAGTCAATTTTCTGGGAAGGCCTAATCTTTTTTACCAAAAGACAGCCTCAGTGCCTAAGGTCTGGGTCCTGGTTGTCGCAGCTTCTAGATCTTCTCTTTGGACAGAACTAGGAAATCTGTGCATGTATAACAACCTATGTTTACATATGTACCTATAATTATTACTGTGTCCAACCACCTGTGTCTGTGTTAAGCTTAACATATCTTAGTATTAAAGTCTCCAACTCTAATTAGATATACAGAGGTCACCCTAGCCTTCTTTCTTGTTTATCTGGAACTTCTCACTCTACAAATGAGAAATCTGGATCTAACCAACTGCTACCCACTTATTTATTTCGTGAGTTCCAGCATAGATACATGAGCAGTTTCAGGAATTTTTATTTGTGTCTCCAGGAGAAGCAAATTTACAAAGCACAGTATAGTGATTTTGTGAAGTTTCTTTTCTTTTCACGTCTTGCAGTCTCTAGTCAAAATAATGGCTTTCAAAGTTACCTAAGTTTTTTAGAAATTATTTTCTTATTATGAAAAAATATAGTTTAATTTAATATTTGGAAAAAAGTACAAAGTTGAAAAATCTTCTATCATCCTGCACGAACCACTGTTAACATTTTGTCGCTTTTTCTTTTTCTATATGGATATCTATAGATGTACATCAGCATAGCTGTCTCTAGAGGTGTATCTCTATATGTATCACTCTTCACACAAACACACATATATATTAAGTATCAGGGAGCAATGTTGCCAGTGGTGACTCTGACTCTACAGAAGATCTGTAAACAATTCTATAGTCAGTCACTAAAGTAGATGTTGATAAACTTAGGGCTATCAAAGAAAATGTTAGTTCATTTCAGTGGACATCTTTCTGTGTGGTAGTCTAATTTCATATATCAACAGAATTCATTAATCTCCTTTAAATTATCTAGATGGACAACTGTACTTATCTATTCACTGGATAGCAATGTATGAAGACCAAGCTCTCAGGACTGTCATTCAGTTTTGTTTTGTGGACTAGAAAGATGTGAAAAGTCAGGCAACAGGGGGGCATTCTTCCATGTGAATTTTGGCTCATAATGTTATGTGCTTGGCCTCAAGTGAGGATAATTCACTTAAAGAGGTAGCGCACAGAGGAAAGGCTTAGAAAAGCTTTAAAAATTTATGCTTGATTGAGACTTTGCATTTCTACTCCATAGAGGACACACACACACACACACACACACACACAGGATACTGTGTCTCAAATAACTTTAGGGATAAGTCCCAATGTTTAACTTTTTAGATCAGATGCATGGAACCCTGCAGTTCAGGCTTCATAGTAAATTTTCTGCTCATACATTCTTACTGATTTAAAGTAATTTTCATCTTTTTTGTTTGTTTGTTTGTTTGTTTGTTTTTTGCGGCACTAGGGATTGAACTCACAACCTCGTGCCTGCCTGACAGGCATGTAAGCCGCTAAGCCAAACTCCCGGCCCTGGTTTTTTGAGGCAGGGTCGCACTGTGTAGCTCAGGCCAGCCTTGTGCTCGCCTTGTAGCCCAAGCTGGTCTCGAACTCACAACGCTCCTCCTGCCTCAGCCTCCCGAGTGCTGGGATTAAAGGCATGCGCCACCACGCCCGGCTTTAATTTTCATCTTTGAATAGGTCCAGAAATAGGGGTAACATAATGTTGGCATATGATCCATTGATGTTGGATCTATTGATGCTGAACAGGACCAAAGGCCAAGACATGGGCTAAATATCAAAAGATGGAAAACCTTGCAAAAAGAAGACAAGAGGCCACCTCCCAGGATATGTGTGACTAGAGAAGGGATGAAGTCCTCAGACTGGTTGGCCCTCTTTGGTAATTAGATCCTTAGGTCCCATGGAAGAGAGGAGATGAAACTGAGAAGGGTAGAGACAAGGTGCAGTGTTAAGTAAGAGGCTCAAGGAAGTGAAAATTTCCTTAGTGCTGACAATGGCCTGGTTCACTGTAAATGATTATTAGAGCCGATGTTGTTCTTACTGGACGTATCAGAACAAATTTGTCTGAGTCCATTGATCAGAGAATAAAAGAAGGAGGAAAGTTCTCTTGCCTTGCGTAACTCTGATCTGGCATGCTGTAGCACAAAACATTCTACATACTTGGGGAGGTCTAGGGGATACAGTGAACAATCTCAAAGATTTCTCTGACTGAAGAGAAGCGATTGGGATATAGAGCCCTGTGAGTCCACTGCCTACAGCCATGCGTTCTGTGCAGCACATAAAAGCATCCGGATGAAGGACCCAGCCGATTCTTTGCCTGTCCATGTGCACTGCCTAGGACTTCTCCCCTTGGCCCACCCAGGGAGGAAGTCTTCCTAAAATTTTCGGTAAGGTTTTCCAGAAGATAATGGTGTACAGGGGTCTTTCCAACTCTTTCCAAAGCCCAATCACTTATTTCTTGAACTATGACTGTAGTATAAATGGTCAGTCTTTCAGTCTTTGATTTTACTTAGATGGATAGAATATTGTAGTCTTCCTTACATTATCATATTTTGCTTAAAACATACAATATATTTATATATAAGACATCATTTGATAAAAAATAATGCAGTTAATGGTTTAAAATGTTTAAAGATCTGTTTAAGAGAGAAAAATAAGCTTTTTTGCTTTGATTTGGTTTAATTTTATATTGTCATTCTGAGAAGAGATTTTTTTACCATGTTATTTACTGCATATGTGTTCCAATAAAAGTAAAAATGAAAAAAAAAAGGAAGTCAGCAAACTTTTTATTTTTTTATTTTTTTGGCACTGGAAATTGAACTCAGCACCTTGTGCTGGCCTGGCAAACACTGTGCTGCTGAGCTGTAACCCGGCCCTGGCAAACATTTTTAAAAAACATGACAGTGTAAACTTCTAAGGGTTCATTAAGCCAGAAGAACCTTCATCTGTTAGTTCAATGCTACTTGAGAGCCCAGCAATTCCTCTTATTGCCAGCCATACAATAGGTCACTAGGGGGAGTTATTTGCAAAATGTGTTTCAAGAAGCTGAATTACTTACTGATAGAATGAAGTTACTTAAAACGGAACACTGGGATGCTGGAAAGTCACATTCCAGAGAGGTAATATGAATTTGTGGTTACCTAGAGTTCCCTGAAGTTAAATCTCTCTGAGTCACCAGTTAAGCTGACTTGCACAAGCTGCCTGACTTATATAAATGTCTTATGGGGATTCTGGTGGCTGCTTTTAGACCTTTCCCCCACCAGCCACAGCCACTGCTGATAAATTTTCTTTGGAAATTTACATTGGAGAACATTGCCAAACACTGTGTAACTTTTCATTTCACAATTCTGTTTTTTGGGTTTTTTTTTTTTTTTTTTTGTGGCATCGGGGATTGAACTCACAGCCTCACACCTGCCAGACAGGCGCTTAAGCCACTGAGCCAAACTCCCAGCCCTAGTTTTTTGAGGCAGGGTCGCACTATGTAGCTCAGGCCGGCCTTGCGCTCCTGTTGTAGCCCAAGCCGGCCTCGGACTCATAATGCTCCTCCTACTTCAGCCTCCTGAGTGCTGGAATTAAAGGCGTGCACCACCACACCCGGCTCATTTAACAATTCTTTTCAACGTTTTCTTTTATTTTTCCATTTTTTTCATTCTTGCCAAATTCAGCAAAATATTTTAATATTAGAGGATCAAAAACAATCATCTAAGGATATCTGAAGAATTTTGTTTTTGACAAATAAAGATCGTATTCATTGATACTACACTAATCAGTACCTCTGGTGATCATTTTAGGAAATCTACCAAAAACATTAAGGAGTTAGAAAAGCTTTGGGCACAGGTGGGAATTGCTTATATTTAAGGAGATTTTTTTGAGCCAAAAATTGGAATCATTTCCTTTAGCATACCATAAAAGTAGACAGGCCATTTTGAGTACCATATTTTTCTCATTAGTAATGAGTCCATTCACTGAGTGCTGCTTTGTGTCAGGCGCTTAGCAACCTGTTAGACAGGTCTGGTTATATTCATTAGCACTAGAGGAGACAGGTTAAGTTCTCCACATGATGGGGAGAGGCTGCAAATAGTGAGAAATTACTACATGAAGTGCTTCATACATACCAAACCCGGTAGGATGCATTTTTCATACTTTCTGCACAGTAAATTTCTGAGGTTGGTACTATTTCTTTCATCCTTTTGCAGATAAGAAAACTGAGTTCCAGAAAGAGAATTTAAGCTTATTTCACTCTTAGATGCTTGCCTCCACAGTGTTGCTCACCTGGATGAAACGGAAATTGAGATCTCCAAGTTTAAACAGTATTGAGAGAAACCAAGATTTTGAGAAGCAGTAGGGAAGAGGGACTGGAAAGTAGAGAGATGTATGCTGTTTATTATGAGCCATGTTGAAAAATCTCTAAAGTAACCTGAAGCAGAAACAACTTTTTTTAAACTAAGCACAGAAGAGAGTCACTTAACATTTCAAAGAGGAAACTGAATGGAAATATTTAAGGCTTGGAATGGTTGATAGAATTGACCATGAGCATTGACCAGTTCTAATTTCCACTAAGGCAGAAATGAATACACAGCATTTAGGACACAATGAGAGATAATTCAGTACACTAATCCCAAGGTCATCTGATGTGAAGGTTTCTTTGTAGTTGGCAAGTTACTAGGAAGATTACAGGCTTTATATCTAGAAACTCTAACATGAATCTTTTTAAATCAGTCTAGGCTGTCCTATATCTAATCCTTCCTCAACTTGGAGATTTAGAGCCCAACTATTCAAGATCTTGTCCGAGTTCTTGATTTTATAAGAAAAAGTACAAAAAGCCCAGGCTCCCAATCACCTTGGAGAACCATTGATCTAGACTTACCTTCAGTATCTGCTTAGTAACAGGTTCATCCTAGGGTGTCTTAGTTACCTTTCTCTCATGCTGAGGCAAAATACCTGACACGCCAAGTTAGAGGAAGAAAGTTTTATTTAGCTCACAGTTTGTAGAGATTTCAGTCTATAATTGGCTGGCTCCAAGGCAGGATGATTGGCAGAGTGGTATCCCACAGGAGAAATAATTCATGGCAGCAGAAGACAGCAAGAGCAAGCAAGGAAGGAGAGAGAAGCCTCTTTCTGCCTTTTATATTGTGTTTAGGCTACCGGAGCCAGGGAGGTGCCAAGCCAATCAGTGGACTAATCCAGCAATCCTTAATCCCAGCACCCTTAATGCTGCACCCATGCAGGATTGCACCGTGAATCAATCACACACTCTAGATTCAGCCACCTACGAAAAAGCCCCATCTAAAACTACATGAGGCTTCAGGGGACATCTAGACATAAGGTGTAATATAGGCTTTTTTTATTTTCCCACTTCAAAGAAAGTTTAAATTCAGGAACACAAAAGAATAACAAAACCCATGTAATTTTATTGTGCTTCTTAATATTTTCCCATAATGCCCTCTCAAAATTCCTCCCTCAGTTGAAATCTTGCATCTTTTCACCTTATAGATCATTAACACCCATTCATAGGTATTATGTCTTTACTCACATTGCTCTCCCTTATCTGGGGTGTTCCTTTCTTTTAGAAAATCTTTCCACCTCCTGGACAGTGTTCTAGTCAGTGTTTCAGGCCCTCTTTGAAGCTGTTAATCATCTGGTGATAATCCTATTAGAGTTCTGAATATAGTTAACGTCTGCATCGCGGTTTACTGCTGGGTTACATTGCTTGTGATTATTTGGCATTATATATATCAGTCTTCTTACCCAGACTGTGAATTCTGGGTCTGTTCGTTCTTCATAACAAATGGTTTTGTGGGCTTATTTCAGTCCTGACATTTAATCACAATCAAAGTAAAAAAGAATATAGAATTATAGACCTTACAGAACATATTAGAAATTGATCAAAAAATCTTAACTGTATTGCACACAGTAGATCTCATTTCAGAAGGAGCACTACTTAATACTTTTCATGATGAGTTTCAGAATGGAGATACCCTTGATGTTTTCAATCAGGCAAAAGAGGAAAGATTCAAGAAATGAAACTGTTCTGTTCTCTGAAGCCTCAGCTCTCTGGTCCCCTAATTCAGAGAAGAGTCCATTCTATTTGACTCAGTTTATCTGAAGTTTAAATGTGGAAAATAGTCCATATATAAGAAAAGAAGAAGGGTAAGGAAAACCATGAAAATATTAATTTGCCAAGACCTTTATATAAATAATTTCTTGTGATGTAACAACAATTTTGATTTTAGAACCTGTATTTCATAATAATTAAGCAGCATGCCCAGGTCAATTAATTAAATGAACCAAGAATTTGAACTGCTTCTATGTTGCTGTTTCTTAAAACAAAGGTTAAGTCCATTGAAAAACATAGTAAAAAACAAAATGGGATATATACACTATTAAAGAAATTTCCACATTCTTCTAAAATCTAAGCACTGCTTTTTATCCAACAGAAGATTGGTATATACATATGCAGTAAGTCAACACAGTCATAGCGTGCACTGTATAAAATTTTACTTGCTCAAGAAATTTATACTGCTAGCCTAGGCAGAACTCAGAAACACATTCAAGAAATAAAGAAAACATTTCTGTCCATTTGGAAACCTGTTTGGGGCAGTTACAATGACTTACAAATGGTTAGAAAATTAGAAAAGGGATTTGCAGTGGCCATAAGTAAAAAGAAAAGAAGAATAGGTTTTAATAAATCAGACACACAAGTTTAAACAGCATATTATTTCTCTTACGCAAGAAACCAAAAATAAAAACAAAGCACCAACTAAAAGACAGCATTTAGTAAATATGAGGATAGATCTTTTTGGAATGGGAAAGGGATCAAGAGATGGAGGGAGGGGAAGAGGATGAAAAAAAGAAATTAAGAGGTGTTGCATGCGTGCACCAACTCCACATGAGAAAGGTTAACAATTTTGTACTACAAACATTTTCTAATAAAAATAAAAACTGGAAAAAAGACTTTAATAAAGGGAAGGTGTGAAGCATTATCTCATAGAATAAGTGTTATATGCAGTATGTTTCTGAGTGAAGTTATCTTTCTCTAGATTACCAAAAGGAGGTCAAATTTATCACCTTTCTCTTTAAATGGCTTCATGCCTGGACTTCGCTACTTCCTTCCACACTCTTGTCTGGTGGGGGAGATGAACAGACTACTGTCTCTGCCCACAAGTAAGAGAAACTGACACTGCACAGATTTGGGCCTTTGGCCACATTGTGGGTGTTTTTGCGGTTGTTACTATAATGCAGATACAGAGAGACAAAAATGGATTCATTAATTCTCATTTGGCAGAAGCGAAGGTCAGGTAAACTTTACATGAGAGAAGATGCTAACCTGTAAATTAAATTAAAAAATTTCTTCCAATTATAAGACCACCAAAAAGAATTTTTTTAAGGCCTTAGAAAAAATGTAACCTATCAGACTGTTGTACTTGAAACAATGAGACATCATTGCAAGAAATTAAACGAGATCTACATAAATGGAAACATATTCCATATTCATGGATTGGAAGATTTACTATTGTTAATCTGGGAATATTACTCAAATTCATCTAGATTTGATGAAATCCCTATCAAATTTGCAATTGCAAAGAACACAAAATAGCAAAAATAATCTTGATACAGAAGAACACAGTTGGATTCCACTTCTCAATGTAAACACACTCTCTAGACCCTTGATGGCAAATGTATGGCACACGTGCTGTAGTGGGCGTGCAAAGCCCTCTCTCTGATGACATCCTGAGCAGTATGAGTTGTTTTTTATAAATTAAAATCTCAGTATTCAGATTTCATTGTGGTGTTGGCACTTTATAATAAATAAGTGTATTTTATGTTGCACTGTGGGCACTTGGTCTCTAACAGTTTCACCATCACTGATCTGGCCAATATGGTACTGGCCTAAAGATAGACATATAGGTCAGTGGAATAGAACTGAGAATCCAGAAATGAACTGCACATTTATGGTAAGTTGATTTTTACATGGGTGCCAGCAAGAGTCAGTGGGTCAGGGGCAGGGGAGGAATTACTTTCACCCACAGGGATGGCAAGGAAAAGGAGAAGAAGGAGGAGGAGAAAGAGAGGAAGAAGAAAAAGACAGTAACAGTTGTTGGTGAGGACATGGAGAATTTGGAACATTCATATATTGTTGGCAAGAATGTAAAATGGTAAAGCTCCTGTGAAAGGTGACTCAACATTTTCTCAAAAAGTTAAACATAAAATTACTATATGACTCAGAAATTCCTCTCACAAATATTCACTTAAGAGAATTGAAGATAATATCCACATCAGTATTATTCGTAATTGTCAAAGAGTGGATACAACCCAAATGTCCATTAAGTATAACAGATAAGGGAATCTATGTATACAACAGAATCTTATTTAGCCACTGGGAAGAATGAAATATTGGTATACATTACAACATAAAGGAACCTTGAATACATTACACTAGAAGAAAGAAAAAGGCCTAAAGGGATATATGTTGTATGATTTTATTTATGTGAAACTGCAAAATAGCCAAATTCATAGAGAGACAGAGTTTACTGTACATTAGGTTGACTTAGGATGAAAGTGGAGGAGAATTGGATCTACCTGCTAATATATACTAGGGTTCTTTTTGGGAATCATAAAATGTTCTAGAACTAGTTTAGGTGGTTCCAAAAAATAATAAATTTATTATAAACCTGGTGATGCACACTTAATATGGTATGCCATGTGAAGTATGCTGCAATTAAAATTCAACTGAAGCCGGGCATGGTGGCGCACGCCTTTAATCCCAGCACTCGGGAGGCTGAGGTAGGAGAAGTGTTGTGAGTTCGAGGCCGGCTTGGGCTACAACGCGAGCGCAAGGCCAGCCTGAGCTACGTAGTGCGACCCTGCCTCAAAAAACTAGGGCCGGGAGTTTGGCTCAGCGGCTTAAGCACCTGCCCTGGCAGGCGCGAGATTGTGAGTTCGATCCCTGGTGCCGCAAAATAAATAAATAAATAAAATAAAATAAAATTCAACTGAAAATAAGATACTACAGTAAATCTAAGAAAAACAAGGAAGAAATACCTGTGAGTGAACAGAGAAAAAATAGAGAAGCAAAAAATATCAAATACCCCAAAACACAGAGCCTTAAAGCACTATATTCAGGTCTGGACTTTGCAAGAGATTATTTTTATTTTTTATTTTATACTTTTACTTTTTTTTTTATTACTGGAGATCACGTCTAGAGCATTGTGTATGCTAGGCAAGCAGTCTACCAGTGAACCATATCCTTAGCCCAAGATTACTTTCAAAAATGAAAACAATTTAAGAATCAAGCCAGCCATGGTGATGTACACCTGTAATCACAGCACTTTGGGAAATCAAGGCAGAAAGATCACAGGTTTAAGGCCAACCCGAGCAGTTTAATGAGATCCTGTACCAAAATAAAATATGAATAAAAGGATGGGTGTTAATGGTTCAGATCTAGGATGTACCCCCAAATCCTCATATATTCAGAGATGGGGGTTTTGGAAGGTGATTGTATTAAGGGGGCACTATAGCTGACTTGCTATTAGAAGGCAGTTGCTGGTTGTAGGTGAATCAATAGGGATGTGGGGTGGAAGGAAATACTGCTTCCTGTCCCCAGATCCTCCCTGGTCTCCCTGCTTCCTGGTCATCATGATGTAAGAAGCTTTCCTCCACTCTGACCCTGGGCCATGCCTTCTCTGCCTTGGAGCCTGTTACTCATGGATTATAACCATGAACCGAAAGGAACCTCTCCTCCTTTAAGGTGTGGATGTCAGGATTCGTGACCCAGTGATGAAAAACTGACTAGGACACTGGGATGTAGCTCAGTTGTAGAGGGCTCCTGGGTTCAATCCCCATTACTGGGAAAAATACAAGAATTATTTATACACTAAAATCTCGATCTCTCTCTCAATCTCTCTCTCTCTCTCTCTCTCTCTCTCTCTCTCTCTCTCTCTCTCTCTCCATCAGTATTAGTTGAATGAATGACTAATTAAGGGAGTGGGAAGCTGAAAGAAATAGATCAAGCAGTCCCTGGCTGGAGGCCCAGGAGCAGCCTAGAATGGCCTTGCTCTGCCATCCAGTTGAGGCTCGTCTCCAACTTCCCAGACTTGGCTGCCCTAGGGCTTGGCTGTGGTTTACATCTGTGTTTGCAAAGTTTACAGCACTAGCAGAAAAAGAAATTCACCTCTGCTAAAGTAAGCATCGAATGCATGCTATGACACATGGCCCAGCCTGATTAGCCAAGGGTGAGCAGAGAAGAATGGAGAGTGTATTTCTTCAAGGCAGTAGAGCAGTGGGGTTGAATGATGGGAAGTAAACAAATTCGTGCTGCTACAGTGAAAGGCTCCTGGGAGGAGTGATGGTGGATAAGGCTGGAAGGAAAGGTAGAGATACATGCTAGAGTTTAAAATCAGGTTGGTAGGTCTAGCATCATCCTGTTTGGTAAGTGCTATACCTGCCTCGAACTGCCTAATTCAACTCAGTGATCCTTGAAAGTTGCCCTGAATTCTATGACCTCAAAGAAGTTATAACCAGCTATACTTATCTGATTTTCGTATAGCCATTTAACAATCTACTGCTATTAATAGCATGATATGGCCATGTATAGAGCCAGGGCTATGATCCTGGGACTGACCTCCCTCACTCTGGAATACTGGCTTCTAGAATGGTATTTCAATCATTTCCTGTGGTTTTTAACCTCAGTATGTGGCTGATTCCTCTTTTATCTGTGCCACAAAATTTTCAGTGAACTCTACATTGCTTTCTAATACTTTTCCTCTGGATAGTTTATTTTGAAGATTGTAATAGATCTACAAATCTCAGTATAATATCATACCAGGGGAATCAAAGAGAGGGTTTATGTCACACACCCAACATGAAACCTTGCCAGTCATTCATTGTTTTTAACAAAATGTTGTTGGAGTTGCTGCTGTGCACAAGTACTGCGTTAGGTCTCAGAGATAGAGGGACCAGGTCGCTGAGAACATGCAGCTTCCATTTTAGTTTTACATTTGGTAAGAGATGACAATAGTCCAAATAGTATTGGTGAAAAAGTTGCCATGAAGTCACATTTTAATATAGTGGGAATGGCTAGAAGCAAAGCGCTTTGTCTGAAGTAGTCAGGGAGATGCTCTCTTGGGTACTGATACTGGATTTGGCCTCTGACTGATGATGAGTAGCCCTGGGAAGTTGTGGGGAGGTGGGGCCTAGCTACAGGAAACAGGATGTGGTAAGGCCACAGGAAGGAGTACCTTGATGCATTTGAAGGTGGTAAAGAGGACCCAAGAGAGGAAGGAGAATAAAAAGAAACGAGGCCAGAAAAGGAAGCAGTAACCAGACCAAAAAGCTGTGCAGCTCATGATGACTTCAGAGTATTCTAAGGCCAAAAAAGAAGCTGGTAGAGAAGCCCCTTGCCTGATTTAATGTTTGTTTCAATCAGCACAGGGGACAAGAGGGGCAGCAGAGGAATCAGGTGGGCATCAGAGCAAATGATGGTGGCTCAGTCTTTGGTAGATGCAGCAGTAAAGGGGGCAGCCTTATCTGTCCTCTGAAGGTTCTGATTTCCTTGTAGGAGGATCAGCCTGAGTCCTCATGAAGCTCTCTGTCCCCTTGTGCCCGTCCTTGTCTGAGAAGCAAATGCCAGGGTGGGATTAGACCCAGGAGAGATTTACCGGGGAAGTGCCCGTGAAGGACAAAGCGGGCGGGCAGGAAGAGACAGGGCCTTCAGGCCACAGTGTGGGTCGAGGTCTGAGCCCTGCAAGGGGCAAAGGAGAGCTGCACAGGAGTCTCCGACTACAGGAGAGTTCTGTGTGTCTGTCTGAATTGGCTGATGGGGAGTCCAGAAAGAGGAGTTGCCCACTGAAAATGTCCCACATGGGGCAGGAGTGGGTCTGCACTACTTGCTCCACCAGGCTTGGCCAGTGAGTGACTGCAGTAGGAGAGTTTGGCCTCAGCACAGACACTGTGGTGCACCCAGAGGTGCAAGCCTGTCCTGCCCAGGAGGCTCTCGGGGCCTCACCTACATCCCTTGCAGAATTCATCAATCTGCCTAGGTCTGGACCCCAAGCCCCAGCAGCCTGGGAGGCCAGTCTCTAACAGGTGCACCAGATCCTTCAATCCGACAGCTATTAGGAAGCCAAATCCCTTTCTCTTCATCTACCTCAACTATGCTTCCCTTGGGAAGGCGGTGAGGCACTTCTTTAACTCAGCTTTAAACTTTAAAAATGTGGAATGGGATAAAATTAATTGGGAATGTAGCCTAATACTCTCTGGGGTTTGAAAAAAAAGAGACTAAAATAGAAAATAAAAACAAAATGTAGTTTTGAATTATGTCACTGTTATTTTTCGAGAACACTTAACAAACAATAATAATCTTTGCTTAGGATTGCTATGGGTTTTTATTCTTCCTTCAAACTACTTTTCCTCCCTTTTATTAGCTTGGCTGTTTTCACTGGTGAATCATTAGAAGCACAAGGAGGGTGGGGAAACTGCCCACAATCGCAGACCTGGTGGCAAAACCGGGACCAGACTTCTGCCTCCAAACTTACTATACAATTTTGTTGCTAGTTTAAAGTTATTAATCAGGAAAGATTTTTGGACAAGCTTTTGGTCTCTTCATTTCAGTAAACATAAGGAGGAAATTTATACCCTACTTTCTGTGTGGGTGAGAGAGACAACAAGAGAAAGGACTTAACTAAAAAAATCATCGGGGTTATATATTATACTAACTAGTAGTCCTAAGAAGACCTTTTTTTGTTACCCTTTAAGAGGAAATTATCATAAAAAGCAGGTGATATTTTTTAATATCCTGTGGTCTTTATTGCTGCTCACAGAATTATAGATATTAGCATAAGTTCTGAGAGCCAAAATTGAACCCCACTTCTGGCTCAAATATTTACAATAAAATGAAGCAGCCACACACCGAGTTAACCTTTCTATCTTGGAAGGACTGTGTGTCTAAAAATTCCATACAACAACTAGCAAAGGCATACAGGGCACTTCCTCAAATCCATGTGTTGCCATGGAAACAGATAACTAAAGTGATGCCACAATTCCTTATGTTTACAAACAGTCCTTGCACAAAGAAATGAACACAAAGCAACACAAAGGGAATGAGAATATTTGCTTAGTAAATGATATTGATTCATGGTGAATAACCCCCTGGGAAACACTATGGTTTTGTTACTGTATTAAGTCCAGTTTATCTTTCTAGAGAAGGCAAAATAGCATAGAGGTACCAACGATCTTTAGACTAATGACCACACTCATGAACAAGAGACAAGTACCATCTTAAGAGATCTCACAATGTGTGACTGCTTCCAGTCATTTATTCCACCATTTAGGAATTCTCAAACTTATTAAAAATATTACCTTTGAAAGGCATTGCATTAGTAATATTCATTTATTTTAGGAAATATAGAAGGAGCTAAAAAGAAGAATCACTTGAAATTCTGCCATTCAGTGGTAATCACCATTACAATTCTGTTATAATTTCTTCTAGACCTTTGCATGAGTATGTTATAAAACAAACTAGACCTGTGTTATTTCCCTAGACTCTTCCGAACTTGTTCAATGTTATATGCTAAGTCGTTGGGTTGAAACGTTCTTTGTCTAAGCATAGTTACATCTTTCCCAAGAAAGGTATGCCTACACAACACACAGACACACAGACGCACACCCACACAAACGCCACAACACTGGGTGAGTCAGAACATCATACCCTTGATTCAATTCTAGCAATTTCATCATTATACCTGCAAATGTTTGTAAGAACTCCTGGCATAGAATATGAGCAAAAAACAGACCCAGTGATAATCTAAAAACATTGTATAGAATGCTTTGGGTGCTGCTTAAATTTGGCCAATATAATATGACTTAGATTGTATTGAAAAATCAACAAAATTATTGCTGTCTAAAAACAAGCCCTAATATGGTGCCCTTGTCTTCCAAGGAAGTCTGCTAAAGTGAGCTCAGAGGATGAAGGGATTTGAACCTTTATGAAGCAAACAAGAGGAAAGAGCATGGATTGGATTTAGGCAGACCCAGATTTAAATAATGACACTGGTGTGGGGTGTGGTGATGCACATTCTATAATCCCAGCACAAAGAAGCTGAGGCAGGAGGATCACTGCAAGTTCAAGACCACCCTAGGCTATGCAGTGAGTTCAAGGCCAGCGTAAATCACATAGCAAGACCCTGTCTGAAAAAACCAACCAACAAGTACATGCACATATACATACACACATGTATATATACCCATGCATACTGTGGTGGATTGACAAATGGTGGTCAACTTGTAACAACCAGCTGAACTGGATCAGCATGGTGCTGGGTGTGGATGACCCACCTGAGGATTGTTACCAACAACCCAAAAAGGAGAACTGGAGAGGAGGAGGCATTGTCATTGATTCTCCTGTTTCCCTCAGTTCTCTTGGAGGAGCTTCCTGAGCTTTCCTGATATGAACTTGGCTGTTCTCATCATCAGAGGAGCTCAGGACCTTGTTGTCACTGAGAATGGCTGTGGTTCACTTTGGGGGAGCTCTGGTCTTTGCTGCCACCTGGCTCTGGAGGGGAAGATGTGTGCTGTTCAGTCTCCAGGAGAAGCTTGTCACGCTGGCTTCCTGATATGAACTCAGTTGTTCTCATCGTTGGAGGCGCTCAGGACCTCGTTGCTAATGATGGCTATGGTACTTTTCAGGGGAGCTTTGGTCCTTACTTTCAGCATTGCTTCCTGGCTCCAGTACAGAACCCTCAGCCTACTGGCACAGATCCTTCATCCCGCTGGCACAGACTTTCTGGCTTCCACCGCTGACCTTTGGGCCTTCTCAGTGAAATAGACTTGCATGAGTCATTGTCATGGGCTCTATGCCTCCATTTGGACTGGGTGGGTGCACTGTCAGGCTCTAGGTCTTCAGCTGGACTCATACAGGACATTGCCATGGGATCCAGGCCCTCAGCTGGATTCTTTAGGTCTTTGGTGTGTGAACAGATTTCCTACACTTTTTTTTCTTGTTGTATTTGACTCTTTGGGTGACTATTATGAAATAATTCTATAAATTATGTGCCCTGTATTAAATTGTTTTCCTTACAAACCTTGACTGCAACGCATCCATCCATACGTACATACATACATACACTGGTACTTCATACCAGCAAGACTGTGAGCTGTACTTTCCTCTTCTGAAACCCAGGGATGTAAATGCTCCCTTAGAGGACTGTCAAGAGAATTAAATAGGAATATAAATATACAGCTATTCAGAGAGTGTCTGATTCAAAGTGGGCATGCCATTTGGTAGCTGTTATTAATATTATTAACTTTGGAAAGCATTGATTCAAGGACACCATGATCACACCCTTGTACTATACTGTGAATTTAGTTTAATGGTCACTTAACTGGTTGTTTTTGAACTGATGGAAAAAATGCTATTATTATGTTTCAGATTCTGTAGCCTGTCACTAAGATATAATCGCAGCAGATGACAGGGAGGTGCACCAGCATTATAAAAATCACTGAGGAAGCCAAATGATGCACACCTGTAATCCCAGCCACCCAGGAGGGCAAGGCAAGAGGATTACTTGAGCCCAGGAGTTCAAGACCAGCCTGGACAACACAATGAGACCCAGACTCAATGAAAAACTACTGAGGTGTATTGAATATGATGTAATTTATGAAATACAAGAGGCAATTTATTTGTGGAGGGAAAAATGATTTCCACTCTGCATGAGACATTCCTCTAAGAGACACCATTGGAGATGGCTGGTTTGAATCCTGAAAACAGCTAGCACTACGCACAGTTTCTCCATCAGGGCAAATGCATGCTCCCCCACTGCTTCCAGGACTCCCGTGTCACCCCTTCCACAGGTAATGAGTCAGCAAATGGCATCTGCCTTTCCATTTCAAAACTTTTCTCTTTTGAGAGAAGGGCTTGCTCCTCCTTGTTTTTCAGTTTAAAATGAATATATCCCCTGATTTACTTTGTTTCCAGCAGTCTTCCTAAATAGGCAGATGTTCTGGAGGACACTTAAGATTTCTTACTCTCTTTCCGGTCAGTCAGACTCACATATCCAGCATGCTGCCATTGTGGAGCTTAGCTGTCATATTCAGTGTCTTCCCAGTCATCTCTGGCACTTATTTCTCATTGCTATTTTTAGCAGAGAGGATGTTTCAGCTTATGGTCTGCACTTCTGATGTTACAACTGAATGGTGGAGAGTTCTGTGCCTATACAGAAAGAGCTATGAGAGAGTATTTGACACTCTATATTTTGTGCACTGTATCCATTTGATGCTGGGTTTTTTTTGTTTTGTTTTGTTTTGCTTTTTGTTTTTGTTTTTGTTTTTTTGCAGCACCGGGGGTTGAACTCACAACCTCATGCCTGCCAGGGCAGGTGCTTAAGCCACTGAGCCAAACTCCCAGCCCTGGTTTTTTGAGGCAGGGTCGCACTGTGTAGCTCAGGCCAGCCTTGCACTCGCGTTGTAGCCCAAGCCGGCCTCGAACTCACAACGCTCCGCCTACCTCAGCCTCCCGAGTGCTGGAATTAAAGGCGTGCACCACCACGCCTGGCTGGATGCTGTTTTTTTTTTTATTTTATTTTAGGTACTGGGGATCGAACTCATATCCTCACGCCTGCCAGGCAGGCACTTAGGCCACTGAACTAAATCTCTGGACCTATTTTTTGAGACAGGGTTTTACTATGCAGTTCAGGCTGGCCGTGAACTCACTTTATAGTCCAGGCTGGTCTGGAACTCACAACGATCCTCCTGCCTCAGCCTCTTGGGTGCTGAGATTAAAGGCATGGGCCACCACGCCCGACTTGATGTTGGTTTAGTAATGTCAGCTGAGAAATTCCAGCTCCTATTTGCACATAGCAATGAAGCTAAATGATTTAATCCTTATTGGAAGGCTAACAATTTTCCCTTAAGATCTATTTTCCCCTCAACAATCAGCCATCACTATATTACCAACCCTAAGTCATGAACTGAAAGTTCATTGGTCATTTCATATTGCTGTGTGAGTCATGATCAATAAATGGTGGAAGAGAAACAGCCTGTGCTCTCACAAGTTCCTAGCTGCTTTTAGAAGTTAACTTCATCACACAGTTGAGAAACAGCTAGGCAACTATAAATAGACTCTCAAGAGAATATAAGGATGCTTAAATCTCTGGATATGTGAAAAGGGCCTAGTGTAGAGTTTTTAAATTCTATTGTAAAACATTCTTTGGAAATCTGACTCAGTGACTAATAACTGAGGCCAAACTCCTCCAATATGATTCACTTCATTCTCTTATTGATTGCTGAATTTGTGGCGGTCACCAGAATTGGGGGACAGAGAGACCAGCAACTACACCAGTCCTGGTCCTGATGTCACTTTTGATGAGCTATCAGAGGAATGAGGAGCTTTCACCAGAGAAGGCTCTGTGTTTAATGCATTTCCTAAGTATATTCTACCTTTCCTCCTACTGTCTGAGCCTGGATTTTTGTATAAGGCTACGATACACTCAGAGGCGAATACTTTTCCAAAAATCTCTGCACCTGGTGGTGACCTTATGGTTAAGTTCATGACAGTAAGGTGTAAATCCAGAGTTGCACAGGACTTTCAAGAAAGCTCCTTATTGGGAACGGGCTCAGTCCACATGTTCCTCTTTGCCCTGTTACTTTCCCTTCCCTGATGGCCTTAAACAACCTGGTCCCCCAGGACCAGGAAATGCCCTTCAGGAAGAACACCAGCATTTGAACAGAGGGAAAGCCTGAAGAGGCCATGGTCCTTGATGGCTAGGAAACTGCCATACCAGCTCTTATACATGACAGTGAAATAAACTCCTGCATTGCTTAAATAGCTGCAATTTTGCGGCTTTTATCAAGGCAGCTGACCCTAACTAAACTGATACAGCTACCACAGGGTCAGACTCTGGCATGTGAATGTATTATAATGGGAGACAAAGCCCTCGGTCGCATGAGACAAAATATTTAAAACGCAAATACTTTCAGGAATCTTTTAAATTGCTTGAAATGGGGGTGACTGTTAGCAACTTTTTTCTGGGGACAGCCTTTGTGAAGAAAGACTAGAAATCTGAAGTGTGTACAGAGAGTTTGAAGAAGGGGTAGGAGGGAGAAAATAAGAGTAAAACCTGAATTAAAAACCAGCTTTGTCTGTATCATGTTTTAATTTGGAGTTGTCCTCCTGACTCCTGATGAATCATTGCGGATCGGGGCCTTATAATTGTTGCCCCCAAAGGCCCTAAGAAATGAGAGAGTAGGGAATTTTATCTTTGTGAGTGCCTGGAGCCACTGTGGAGAGCCTTGGTGACGACAGTCAGCCAGTCTCCACTTGCCTGACTGCCAGATGCCCGGCACTGAACTTGCACCACCTATCATCTAACCTTAGTGGACTCCCTGAGACAGGTCAATGCTGTCTTCATTTTATAGAAGTGAAAATTGAGACTCAGAGAAATAAAGCTTCTTGCTCAAAGTGACACAGACAGTGAAATAAGGAAATGGGATTTGAATGGGATGACCAACTATCTCGATTTGCCTAGCACTGAGAGGTTCTCTGATATGCAGGACTTGTGGTACTAAACTTGGAGAGTACTAGGCACACCATGCTGGCTATTCAGCTTAGGTCAACTGCAGATTCATCTCACATTGTCCTTAAGCCTTGGAGAATCCCAACACACAGATGAATTTTCCAGGAGAGAAAAGGGGTCTCCCAAGCTGGCTATAACATCCTAAGATGCTCCATTTCACCAATTGCCTGGAAATCTGCTATCTTTGTCTAGAGTAAGTCCTTGAATGTGTCTAGTGGGACTAGATGTAGATGGGATGAATGTCTTTGCTGGGTCTTCCCATTCTAAGTCAACCACTCTTTTCCTCTCCCTCAGCTAATATCCTTAAGAAAACATTACTCTGTTCAGGGAGCCCAGCCTTGTACCCCAGGCGACACTCCCTGGACTTTGTACAGCTGCACAAATAAATTCCTTCGGGCTGAATTGCTCTCTAAATCTTCCAACCTACTTTAGGCATTTGAGGTAACTATGCAAGCTGTTATAATAACTTTTACACTTCCTGTTAAAATTTTTGTAAAAAAACAAGTTTTAAATGCACCGTTACTGAAGTCTGCCTACAGATGTAAAAGGGAAAAACTTAAAATGAATAAGATCTGAGTTCTGACCTTTCCTACCTTAGCTCATTCCTTAGTACACAATATTTTGTAGGTGTATCTTGCTTCATTATACTCAAATTCACCATGAAATGTGAAGGTTCCCAGCTTGGGGTTTCTCCACAGGACCCGGCAGCTCCATGAACTGCATGGTCGTGTATATGTGTGTGTGTGCTCTGTTATAGGCAGGGGAGTCTGTGATCCAGTGATCTTTCAGAATCATTAGCACAGAATTAGGAAGAATCAGTTTGGAAGAATTTTTTAAAAATAAAAGGCATCTTTGTTTTATAAGGTGATTCATAATAGCAACCTATCCCAACATATTAGCCTATGATTCAAGCTGTGGCCTTGGTGCATCAGAGGAATAAGGTATGGAGCCACGGAAAGGTGTGGCTAAGGCAATGTCCAGAAAGTCCAGACAAATGCTCCAGTCTCCTGGGATGAGAGAACTGGAGGCCTCAGATCCAGAGGAAAGAGCCAGAGGGTCCCAAGTGAAAGATTAAAGGCTTTCTCACTCTCTTGGTCACTGACCTGTCTCAGGGCAATTGGTTTCATATTTTGGGTGCTTTCTGACAAAATGTAACTCCTCTTATAAATAAGTAATTTAAATTCACTTATTGATGGTTTTATTTTGGTGTCTAAGAGCACTGGAGTCTGAATTTCAGGCTGAGTTCATATCGCAAATTCACATGTCATGGTCACACGATTCTGGAAGTGGCCTGACCTCCCTAGGCTACTGTATTCTTATCTATAAAGTGCAGGTGGGACTGGCATCCACCTCATGGAATAGTGGTGAGGATGAAACATGCTAATGCACACAAGACAGCCAGCAATACAGTCTGTGCCCCACTCACGCATAGCGGGTTATGGCAATAGGGCGAGTCAGACCACCAAAGCTTCCCATCACAGTCAAGGAGCCTGCCTGCTGCTTTCTGCCCTCACAGGTGGAAGGAAGGCTGGGGAACGAGCTCCCCGAAGGCTCTACCCTCTGCAGGGTCACTTCTGGGCTCAGGCGAACACTTTCCTCAGGATTTCACACCTTGAGGATGAAGCATGGGTTGTGACACTCGACCCAGGGTAAGTCACTGAGACTCAGTAACATGCACCCTGTTCTTTGTCTCTCTCCTTCAGCAGAAGCTTGAAGCAGGAACTTTTAAATAAAAGGACCTTTAGCAATCTCCTGGTTCTCAGTCAGGCTCCTCCAGGTAGTCCCTCTCAGGCTCTGGGGCTGCCTTCCTGGGGCCTGAGGGAGTGGAGTCGCTCAGTTCTCTCTCATTGCTATTCTTTGCAAGGTTCACCCCGTGGCCCCTTTCCGTGTCACTGTCCGCAGTGCAACTGAGCCATAGAAGAAGCCCTCTGAAAGACTGCCAGCTGCTTCTTGGAGACCTCCTGTGTTGCACCCATCAATGGGAAGGGTGGCAACTTCAGAATCAGGGGAGAAGACAATATGGGACCTACCTGGGACTGGTTGATGTCACCAAGTGCACCTAAGGCCAGTTCTGGGGTCTTCCCAAGCACAGTGAGTAACTAATAGGCAGCAGACTACAGTGAGCCCATTATCATTCTATAATGAACTCCTTATTCTGCTGGAGTGTTTGCTCTTTACCAAGTTCAAGATGGGTACATTAAGTAAGAGATTACCTTTTATGATTACAACAACTTTTTTTTTAATTTCAAAAAAAGGAAAAACCTTGAGAAAGGATAAATCTGGTGCCCCTGAAGACCACCTGAACCTGGGTTTGGAGGTGGAGCTGCCAGTGCACTGACATCATGCTTGGATTTCCCTTGCATCTTTGGATGCTGTTGCAGGTTTATCTGCCCAGAGAGTTTTCCCTTCCCCCACAATGAATGAAT
>RJWM01005914.1:0-88025 GCA_004363535.1 Dasyprocta punctata | reverse complement strand
AAAGCCAAGTCCAATAATTAACACCAACTGATCTTTCTGTTCCCACATTTTTCCTTTTCAGAGAGGGAGATCAATTTCCTATTTTTAATTGAACAGTTTTCTTAACAGCTACTCCCCAACACTGTGATATTTGTCGCATCCCTATGAAGATATTATCCATGTCCTAAAACACACCTGTTTCATTTTTCCCCTGGATGCCTCCTTCATAATTCTTTCCTACCTTAGTAAGCCTGGCTTTTCCCCAGGCCAGCCACCTCATTCTTTCTCTGCAATCTCACTTTGAGTCATCGGGGATCTTTCTTAACGACTCTCTAGTGTTGGGTCCTCACTGTGCTAGACTCTTATTTCCTCTGTCTTGCCGAATTCCCATTTTACTGGAGCACACTTTCCTATGAAAGTTCATAGGGATGATTTTAAAGAGCTGGTCTGGGAGGAAAACCATCCTATGCAATAAAACAAAGACTTGTATGTTGAAGCTAATTTTCACAAATCTCTTCTCATTTATGGTGTTGCTCTCAACAATCTTGCCATCATATTATGTACATTGTAATTAACCAGTTCTAGACAATTCCTCCTTTCTCTGGAAACTTTTAATGTCACCTCTCTCTTTGGAATGCTAAAAGAACACAAGGGTTTGTTAATGACTTCTTCATCTTATTGAGGTGACCATTAAAATCTGCAGACTGCCTCCTCCTCTATTAATTCTTGATGTTTTCTCTAGGTTTTTCTTGTAGTTTGGTTATTTGAATAGTATTCCTCTCACACCAATATTTCTTCACTGATGTCAAATTTCCATCCCATTTCCATTTTCTACTTTCTCCTTTGACTCTGATTCCATGTTGGAAATTCTTTGACATAATGGTTTATCAACCTTGTATTAAAATTTCATTTGTTCCTGAATTTTTATCATTCCCACAAATTCCCTCTTTGTCCCTGTTGCACTGTCCTCTCTTGTTGGAGGTTTCCCTGAAATATATGGTTGACCCTGACATTCTCTGGTTGGAAATATTGTACGTGAGCAAGACTTTTTTTTTTTTTTTTTTTTTTTTTTTTTTTTTTTTTTTGCGGCACCTGCCAGGGCAAGCACTTAAGGCACTGAACCAAACTCCCGGCCCTGGTTTTTTTGAGGCAGGGTCGCACTATGTAGCTCAGGCAGGCCTTGCGCTCGCGTTGTAGCCCAAGCCGGCCTCGAACTCACAACGCTCCGCCTACCTCAGCCTCCCGAGTGCTGGGATTAAAGGCGTGCGCCACCACGCCCAGCTAAGACTGTTTTCTTAACAAGTAGGCCTCACTGTAAGAATGTGGCAGGGAAGCCAGCATTTCATTTCTAGGATTTCAGTGCAATATCTGGGGACAAATCTCTGAGGCAGTCTGATTTCTTCAGAGAAGAAGCTCCTAGACTTGTGCCTGGTGAGAAAAATCAAGGCTGCCTGCTTTCCAGAAATTGTTCAGTATACAGCTTTTCCCCCCTTATTTTCTAGGTTTCAATCATGATATTCTTGATACCTCTAAGCTGTCAGGTTTAGTCCCTGTAGAGTATAATACCTGCGCTCTGCAGAGCTGCAGGAAAGGTGAACTCTGGGCTTTACAGGGGTATTTCCTGTGGTTCTTGTTGGCCCCTGCTTCTGCTCTTACTTCAAGGTGTCATGTGCATCTGAGTTGTGAACCTGCTGTGGGTTCTACCAGCCAGAAAACCAGCTGGTTTCTGTCCCTGTCGCTTCCCACAGGCACCAGAATTGTGCTCCTAGTATTGTGCCATGTGAATTAACATTGATTTGTTTTATTTACATCTTTCACACATAAAAAATTATGTCCATTTTGTCCCCTGGTCTTGTGGGTAGCATTTATTTTATCCTTTAATTCAAATAATATTTCAGGAGCAAGATGAAATAGTTGTATATTAAATCAGTCTACCATGTTTAATTTAACTAATACCTGTATTTCCAGTATAAGTGTGTCTTAGTTTCTTTCTCATTGCTGGCATAAAATACTCAATATAGGGGCTGAAGATATAGCTCAGCAGCAAAGCACCTGCCTGGCAAGAGCCAGGTCATGAGTTCAATCCCTGGTACCAAAAATAATAATAAAAATAGTGATAATAATAATAATAAAATACTCAATATCCACAAGTTAAAGGAGGAAAGGTTCATTTTAACTCACATTTGTTGGGGTTTTAGTCCGTAGTCAACTGACTTCAAAGCAAGGCAGCATGGCAGAGGAGTATGGAAGAGGATAAACAGTCCATAGAGCAGTAGTCAGAAAGCAGCAAGACTTCCTGCTCCTTTGAGTTTTTATTCCTTTCAGGCTACAAGCATATGGGTTGGTGCCACCCACATCCAGGGTGCCTCTTCTCTCTTCACTCAGTCTATCATCCACACCCAGAGATATGCTAATCCTCCACACAGAACTATGCTAAACTATTCAGTGGACTAATCCAGTATCACACACTCATGATTTGTGACCTCCCAAAAGTTTCACATATGAGCAACTCAGGCCTTGAGGGGATATCTAGTATAAGCATTTAAAAATATGTGTTTAAATTCAATATATTTAATGGTATTAATTTGGACTCTTAAAAGCTTATACCTCTAATGTATTACAGTTTCCTTTAAATTGTGGGTGCCCAAGGATTTGTCCCAGTAATGAGAAAGTAGCTAAAAGAGATTTTGGTACTGAAAGTGATGTGGATACTGCTGTGATGCTGCCTGAACACATGGTTCAGAAGCCTTCAGAACTGGCTTACAGGAGGGTTTGGAAAGGTTTGGAGATGCCAGTTGGAGAAGCTACCCTAGAATAACGTGGCCACTCTCGATGTAAGGTTCTGTTCAGAGCTCAGAATTCTGACTATAATGCAGTTGGAAAAGACTGGTCTCAAGAGGTTTCAATTGGAAAGAAGGACTCCATTGGCAGTTGGACTTGAGACAATGTGTGTTACATCTTGGCAGAAAATTTGTCTGCATTTGGCTCATGTTCAGAGACTTTGCAGAGGTAATAGTAAGTGTAGTGGACAAACTAATCTGGTAGAAGAAATTTCAATAGAGTGAAATGTTCAGGCCATGGCACGGATATTATTGGGGGCTTTCAGAAAGATCTATGTTGGGAATTAAGAGCAAAGGGTCCAACAGAATGATTTAAAATATTTCAAGTTCATCCAGAAAAAAAGCTCCAGTAAAGTTGAGGAATTCAAAGATAGAACAAAAGACAACTTGGTTGCTGAAACATTAGCAATAAAAAGCCAAGCTAAGTGTTGGAAGAGGGTAATAGAAAACATGGCCTGAAGGTATTTGTTATGGATTAAAACCTGGTGCTCAACCTAACACCAGCTGAATTCAATCAGCGTGGTGCTGACTGTAGATGGCCCACCTGAGGAACATTGCCAGCATAAAAGGGGACTTGGAGAGAAAGAGTGTAGCACTCTGGGTTGTCCTAAGTGTTGCTGTTGTTTGGAGCTCTTGGTTCTCCTGGAGGAGCTTGTCATGCTGGCTTCCCTGATATGAACTTGGCCATTCTCATTGGAGAAGTTTGGGATCTTGTTGCTGAGAATGGCAGGGGTTCACTTTGGGGAAGCTCTGGTTCTTACACTGGACATTGCTTCCTGGCTACAAAAGGGAAGATGTGTGCTGTTCAATCTCCAGGAGAAGCTTGCCATGAGGGCTTCCTGATATGAACTCACCTGTTATCATCATCAGTGGAGCTTGGGACCTCGTTGTCACTGAGGATGGCTGTGGTACTTTTCAGGGAAGCCCTGGTCCTTATTTTGATGTCTCCTTCGCTCCAGTACAAAAGCCTCAGCCTGCCACAGATCTTTCACCCTGCTGGCATAGACTTTCTAGCTTCTACTGCTGACCTTTGGGCCTTCCCAGCACAGATCCATAAAACAGATTCACATGAATCAATGTCGTGGGCTGTAGGCTTCCAGCTGGACTCTTGGGAGGCAAAGTCATGGGCTCCGGTCTTCAACTGGATTCATGCAGTACATTGCTGTGGGATCCAGGCCCTCAGCTGGATTTTCTAGGTCTTTGGTGTTGTGGACAGATTTCCTGCACCTTCTTGTATTAAACTCTGTGTGACCATCATAAAGAATATAAATTCTGTGTCCTGTATGTAATTGTTCTCCTTGCAACACCTGACTACAACAGTGTTATAAGCAGCAGAACTCCACTGCCACTGCAAATGCCCTCTGGAGAGGTGCAAAGGTCACCAGACACAGAGGATCCCATCATCCAGTCCCTTCCTGAATGGTGACTGTTTCTGTTCTGTGTCCTCCATTGTCACTGGAATACTGGAGCCAAAGCCTTCTGCATCAGTCTTCATTTGGTAAATCTGTCACCAACTGTTCATTGTGGTGACTGGTCCCATAAGTATCTCATTGCTAAGCCTCAGGTTTATTTTGAGGGTAATTCACTGTCTGGTTAAGTCTTCAGGAGTTAGGTGGAGCATTGTGTAAGTTTATTTGCATGTCTTGCTTCTCTCTGGGTTGCACACTGTCACCTGATTCTAGCTGACTTGTACACACCCATGTACACACACACACACACACACACAGAATGACCTCTCATCTGGCTAGTTTTTTTAAAATAAAAAAGAGGTAAATGTTGTTGAAATACTTGCAGTTGAAATTGTTGGAGCTGCTGGATGTAGCTGTAAGGTAGGGATTCATTATGCTAAACCTACATAATCTAACATATTTATTTACTTTAGTGCGATGACACATGAAAAAAATGGGGCAGTCTGAACTGCACAAATTGTACAAAGTGAAAGACAAGTGATTCATGAATATACTTTATAAATGTCATATTAATTTTAAAAATATGATTTATTTTTATTATTGTATTTTAAAATGATTTCCATTCATGATTTTCAGACATGTGCATTTATTTGTATTTTTTGCCAAATGAGGTGTCACTTTGGTCCTTTATTGGTAGACGTCAGTCAGACCCTGTAACTACAAGAAAGATCTTCCTTGCTAATTCTAACCAGTATTATTATTTTTGTTTTCTAACTTTGCTTTTAACAGTATGAATCTCATTGTAGCTTTATGGTAATGGAATATTTCTACTCACAATCAAGGATAATTTATTTAAATTACATATGTGAAGGCTGCTTTCAGAGTTAAATGACTGGTATTAGTGTATTTTATACATGTGTATATTATGGTATGTAGTATCACATATATAGTGTACATTACATGTGTATATAAGCCAGAAAGATAGGTATTCAGTCATATGAACCCAATATATTAAAATTTATTGTTTTATAATTTTAAATTCAGCATTGCATGGGGATATTTATGGTTTTGAGTTCTGACTGTTCCAGTTATTTTTAAAAACTTGGAGATGAGGTATGGATTCTTTTGGTCTTAAATTCTTGATGTAATTTCACCTGTGGAGCAGTCGTACTCACCTGGATGTGCTGTCTGGCTTCATGTTACCAGACCAGGTTGACTAGATATGTGTTGTTTTTCTCATACTCAGAACCTTTGGAAATGACTTTCTGGGACCAGCAATCTCAGAATTTTCATTTTGATACACTAATGGTGTCATGCTTTGTAAGATCACTAGGTTTGAAAGACTGCAGAGGAAAAAAATTAAACATGTGGAAGGTGATCCTTTAAAATCTCTTTCAAATTAATTTTTAATGTGAAATGTTCTTTTGAAAAAAATATAGCAGTCATAATAAAAAAAAAAGATAGTCATTTACCTAGTGTCTTAGTTACTTTCCTCTCGTTGCTGAGACAGAATACCTGATGCCCAAAATTAGAGAAGGAAAGGTTTATTTCTTACAGTTCTTGGAGGTTTTAGTCTATATTCAGCTGGCTGCAAGGCAGGGCAGTGTGGCAGGGCAGCCATTCATGGTGGCCACCAAACAGCAAGGTAAACCGGCAAGAGAGACAGAGAGAGAGAGGCCCGCCTTCCTCTCATCCTTACACTGTATATCAGCTCCACCTCTGGGTGGGTGCAACACTCACCAATCCTAGCACCAGACAACACCAATCACAAATGCCAGACTCAGCCCCGTGCAGATTACATAAGTCTTTGGGGGGCACAGGATCAAACCCATACAGCTGGTTTCTCTTGATTCATTGAGGTGAAAATTTTGTGCTAATAATTTTCTGGACAATGTTTCATTTCTATATCTTATATTCTAAACAACTGCTGTGAATATAACAATATGCAATGTGTTGACTATTGTTACTCTTGTATTGGTCTGTTGTGAAATTCGGTTTTATTTTAATTTCTTCTTTTTCTTGTTTAAAATAAAACAAATAAAAGAAAATAAATAAAAATAAAATCTCTTACGTTGTCACCGAAGTTCCCTTTAACACTTTCAATCCCTGTGGAGTAATACATGTCTGAAAAGATTGCTCATATAGTAAGTACAGCATGTAATAAAACTGCATACTACTATTTTAAAAACACCTTTTAACCTTAGTTTATTCTTCAGAAGGCCCGAATTGTTCATTGTCACTCTTGCTGTGACTCTGCAGATGAACTTTTAGTGGGTTGTATTTGGAGGAAGATTTGTCTCCCAAACTGTAACTGACTTTTAAATAATAATTTGTCAAACACTAGTTGAACTCCCTATTTTTTTTTCCTGAAAGTCTGTGCTCAGCAGTCAGAGGTAGAGACAGCAGGAGTTTTTCCTTCTCTGGAGGAGTCTAGTTTCTTATTCCTTAGGAGGCTGATACTGTGCAAGAAATTGATGTCCTGTCACAGGTGTTAAATTTGAAAATGAGGATAAAAAACAAGAAACGTTGTGTAGGGAAATGTTCCACAGAGCAGCTGCTGGTGGAGGGGTTCCAGAAGGTAGATGAGGTCAAATTTGTAGCACATGGAGGAAGAAAACCCATTTTCACAGAGAGCAGCACAGATGAGACAGAAATGTGTCCTGATGCATGAAGGTAGCTTAGAGAAGAAAATTAATAAAATCTTGAGTGACTGAGGCTTTCCATGGAGTATTGTAATAGGAGTCCACCCAGAAATGAACTGAATGTTAAATTCCCAAAGTTGTTCTTATTGAATATTTTGGATGTGAGGGAGTAGTTTACTTTCAGTAAGGGAACAGGTCCACAGAGACGTATGGCCCTGGGCTCGTTAGTGACTGAACACACCTGGTAGAGTCCTTTGATTCAGAAGTATTTCTCTCATCACACTAACACGCTTAGTGCCAGCTAAGCAACTAAGTATTATATTTTTGTTTGCAGTGGTAAATTATTAATATTATTCCACTATTACTTAAGGCATTACATTTTATTCTGGTTGCTGAACAGTAAAGGTAGAAAATCTCAGGTTTTTTTGCTTGCTGAGAAAACTCTAAAATCTTATTTTAAACTTTTTTGTACTATTTATAAAGCAATTCAAACTAAATGCTTGTCAGGTTTGAACACAGGACCCATAATAAGGCCTGTATTCTCTAACTTACTCCTCAAGTGCCCCTGAAAATAAAAAGCCTCCTGCAGTGGGTTTCTTGCAGAGCTACACATGTTATAATTGCTCTCAAACAGCTCGTGCCATGTAAGAAATATCTTAATGGTTTCTGATTGGACATTTTAACCAAGGGAAAACTCCCATCTTTTGTGGGCTTCACTTACTGTGACATTTTCTTCTACTTTCCTTTCCATGCAGGTACCTCCAGGGAGGCTTCCTAGGAGGTACAGCTCATGCTCCACAATATTTCTGGATGACAGCACACTCGACCAGCCTAATGGTAGAAAGATGATACAGTGGTGAGTACAGAGATGGCACAGAGGCCTGAGTGACAGACCCCTCACTGCTGAGTCATGCCTGGCCTGCTGGGTAACTAGAGCCACGGGATGATCCACCTCCTTGCTCAGCTTAAAACATTGTGATCAATGATGTATATTAATTATAAAGGCTTGAGTATGAATTTCCAACTTTTGTTTTAATCTCAGACTCAATGGTAGAAAGAAACAGCAGTGAGCAACTAAAGGGTCCCAGGAAAAGCGTACCTCTTTATATCATGCACTGATGTTTTAAAACACTATGAAATCTAAAAAGAAATGTGCTTTTCATTGGCTGTTTCTAGAAAAAATATTAATACTCCGTGACTTGCAGGCATAAAATGTGTTTCATAATTTAGAAATGACTCTTGGAAAAAGGAAGAGCTTTTCCTCTGTTGGTACCACAGTTCATCAACACGTCAATGATCTCCATCATACATGAGTGACATCGCATCACGTGTTGTGTGATCAGTGCTGTGCTACAGTGAGAAGCACCCCAGGGTCAAGAACTCAGTAGCATCACAAACCAAAGATACAATGTTTCGACAGCAAGATACTTTATTGGAAAGGATGAAGGAGTAGTAGTTATATAGCTACCTTGGCAAGAATCAGGGAGGGGGCTCTGGAAAGATATAAGGTCCACAGGACTTTGTTCCTGGAAGCTTTTATTGAGTGCCAAGGATCCTTGGCCCTACCTGGAACTTGCCATAACCTGCTTGGTTCCCTAGGCTACCTTTGCATAAGGCCCCCTTATTTCTTTTAAGGGCTTTGAGAACTACTTTCTCTCTATTTGTCCTTAGTAGGGTCTTCTCTCCAAGTTGGGCAGCTGGTTGCCTAGGAGGTTTCTTATTCATGGTTACTTTTGAGTCAGTAAGTGGATGTGTGGGTGTCTATTATAGTAATATAGGGACCCTAGAGTGGATAACATAGGGACCCTCAAGTGAATACCTGTGTGTGTGTGTGCGTGTGTGTATTAGGGCACAGGCATGAATACTTACTGAATAAAAGGTTTCCCCAGAGTTGGTTATCCTCCTCCCCTCTGCTTTTCCTGAATTCTACTGGAAGGGCAATGGGATGGCTTAGCTGAGTGCAATTAACTTTCTCTGGGAGTCTCAGATCTTTCTTGTTTTTGGTGCAAGTCCAAAATGTATTTGGTAGCTTTTTGTATATTTGTTTTTTAATTTTCTCTTCTCTTGTCCTTGAGACAATTCCAAGGGAAACTTTTCAGTAAACTTTTAACTCCTTCTACTTAGGATTACCCGGGAAACCTAATGTGTCCCCTATTTCAGTGTTTTCCTACCTACAGGCCCCTTTCCCCTAACCTGATAGACTATGATCAGAGATGCACAATGAAAACACCCTGATAGGAGTCTTTCAAATTGTAATATCTGAAACCAGGTGCAGATTTTCACCTCTGAATTGGGGTTGCTCATGGAACACTATCAATGATCCTTTAGGTTATGAATTTTGGTTTTCAGAACGTAGTTTATATTTCTTTTAGAATGTTAATGCTCTTATCCCTCACTTTGCTTTTTCAGCAAAAAATGTAAATGGCATATAAATTAATTTTGTTTCTACTGTGCCAGCTTTTTCTTTTTAGTTAATCATCAGTACAGTGGTACCTTGGTTCTTGAACTTAATTCTTTCCACAATTTTGTTTAAAAACTGAGTTGGACAAGAACCAAATCCACTTCAGTGGTAAGGTTCAGTGTTAACCCTATGGGGAAATTTTATTCAGTTCTCATTCAATTCAGTTTGTGACAAGAATTGCAGGAAGAACTAAGTCTGTGAACCACGCAAAGTATTGCTGTAATTTTTCTCTCACATTTACATTAGTAATTGAGATCACTAAAAAGTCAGCACTATGCCTACGTTTTTAAGATTGGCATCTATCACGTAATTACTGAATGACCTTAACTGTCAAGTCACTCACAAACGTTATTTCACGTGGGAATCACCTGAGGGAACTTTTTGAACACTTTGTACCATTGGACCCTGTACCATTTAAACAGAATGTCTCAAATTGGAACTCAGGATCATTGTAAAGCTCCTCAAATAATTCCAGTGTGCGGGAAAATTTGACAACCACTGAGGGAGAGAATACTGCATAGGAGAACACTGCTGCCTACCATTTGGAGAGATTTGGGGCAACCCTTGGAATTCTTCTCAGTAACAATCAGTTGTTGAATGAAATTTCAAATAGGGTTGGGGAAGTCTTTTCAGCATATGATTGTCAGTGTGTGATTAAACTCAATTGGAGATAAAACTTTGAAACACTATACAAATGTTTGACTTTGATGTGTATGATGTGAGACAGTTGAAATTCTAAAACACAGTCTGAACTTATTTTCAAATTCAGATTTGCCTGTTGTCAATGATGCTAAACTTCATTTTAGACAGTGATGGCAAGTGGAAGCATATACCACACCCAAGGTTACACTTTGTTCTCTAATATATAGCACCTGTGTATAATTTAGACACACAGAAACCTATTATCTAAAGAGTTCTGTCCATTTATTATCACTTTATTTAAACTACTTTGGAAATACTTGCCATGAATGATTATCATGCTACAGAGATTTGAGCTGCATTATTATCATTGAGGATTTCAGTATGACAAAGAGTATCATCAATTTGTGAGCACTTATAGATACTAGAAAGGTTTCTTGACTTGTAGAAGTGATTTACCATTTCTTGCTCTTTGGTCCTTTTATTTACTTTTAGAAGAATAATGAAAACATGATGAGCAGGTGAGTAATGAAGTATGTCAATTGGAACAAATGCACGTCCTCCAACCTTTTAAAAATATTTTGTGGTTTATATTTATGCACAAGGGCAGATGTATAGAGCTTCAGGGTAAGAAGTTTTATGGTTAAAAACAAAAATGACAGGAAACTATGTAATAATGTATAATCAAGGGAATGGAGTTCTAACATCATATTACCTAGCATTTGGCATCTATGTTTGCCACAAGCTGATAAACTAAAATAGAGGAAAGTGCCCAGATGGAACTGTTCTGAAACTGGAGGACTTCAAGGCTATGGGAAGTCCCCCATTGATAATTTGTCTTCATTTTCACCAAATGATAAACTCAGTCATCACAGATACTTTTGTTTCCTTCCACAGTGTGGCCGTAGCTGTGTGTAACCACATAAAACACAGGTGAGCTCTTAAAAGCAGTCTTACCGTTGCAGTAAATTTGTGAAATATCTGTATGGTACTAGATGCCAACAGTAAGCATAAAGTTCTCTGTGCTTTTAGTAACAGGTGGAATTAAATCATTTTGGGATTTCTTTGGTGACTGTGACTGTTGAAAATTGTTCTCTTAAAGATCTCAAAACACTTTTGATCTATAGATTATATTGCTGTTTACCATTTTAGATAATAAAATTGTGACTTCAATGTGTGTGTGTGTGTGTGTGTGTGCACACATGTGTGCAGGGGGCGATTTTAACTCAGGGTTTCTCAATTACGGACCTATTGACATTTTGTTGTTGGGGCTGTCCTATGCAGTGTAGAATGTTTAACACGATGACTTTTCTCTGCCTAGAAGATGCCTGTAGCTTTCTCTTTCCTATTGTGACAACCCACAATGTCTACTGTTAGACAGGATCACACCTGTTAACAACAAACTCGTTAATAAAAATACCCAAAATAACTATCTTTCATAACACTTGTATTTTTGTTCCTGCATTTCATTGGATGAAAAATGTATCTCTACTTACACTTATATACCTCTTCTCATTGGACTGAATAGAAAAAAATTTCTTAGTTGCTTTCCAGTTACTTTTGAAAAAGCTATAATAAGACAACCTAATCTCATAGAGATAAGTATTTGGATACAATTGTATTTTTAAAAACTTCAGATGTTTGTGGGCAGTCTTATTTTGCATTATACATTGCAACTATTCTTAAATTAGGTACAATGGGATTTTACATGGCATCTCTGAAATTATTACATTAGTCTTCATCGGTGCATCTTGCAAAATGAATAGTTCTTTTACCAGTGCATGCTTGATACTGTGCATTGATCAGCTAAAATGCGATTTCTTTACAGCATCTGAAACACTTTTGTTAGTATCATCTTTTACCAGTGCATGCTTGATACTGTGCATTGATCACTAAAATGCGATTTCTTTACAGCA
This sequence comes from Dasyprocta punctata, assembly GCA_004363535.1. Taxonomy (NCBI): domain Eukaryota; kingdom Metazoa; phylum Chordata; class Mammalia; order Rodentia; family Dasyproctidae; genus Dasyprocta; species Dasyprocta punctata. The sequence continues at coordinate 76,139 of RJWM01005914.1, read as the reverse complement.
TCTGAAACACTTTTGTTAGTATCATCACCAGTCTTTACAGAAAGTCTTTCAGGTGCTGCAAAGCTGTCAGAAGGTACAGAAGAAAGTATACACTTTCCAAAATCTCGAATTTTAGCTTCACTGCTTGAATTTATTATGAGCAAGAGATATTTTTTCCTCTTCCTTGTAGGTCCACTTTGCTCATATTTTATAATTGTAGTTTCCTGTAGAAATGCTGTTCTATGTACAGCTCACATCTAAATCACAAGTGCTGCTTCTGAGCACAAACATACTTCAGTATACAGAAATGCTCTATGTGACCTTTCCATTTATTCATAATATGTAAAATGTGCCAAGATTTATTACCAGTACTCTTCACTGATTCATCAACGAAAATCCTGAGAGAAACAGGCTTTCAAGCAAAGCTGCGGTGATGGTGAAAATTAGAATGACTGCCGGTGTAATTCAGTACCACAGTCTTGATTCATGTTGAGACATCAGAACTTTTACTTTTCCAATTATGCAAGCAATACAAGCGCCCAACAGTGATGAAACAAGTAATGTCATCATGCATTTTGAGAACACTTTGAACTCCTGAGTCTCCTGCAAAAGAGACTGAGGAATCTCCAGAGGGCCACAGACCACAGCAAACCCCTGTCATATGGGGGCAAAATATAATATTTTATAGAAAATTCTGGTCTTTCATACAAAGGCAACTAAGTTTTTAAACTCAACTCACAGAAACAAAAACACGTAATGAAAATATAGGGCACTAAAGAGAGGGAAAACCTGGCCATCTGAATCTCATTTATATATATTTTATTTGGAGACTTGATTCCCTACCACTGCTGTTTTCCTACCATTTCGTGCTGGGGAGACTGATGACTTAGAGTCACATATAGGAGATCACCTTAGAAAAGTCTTCACAGTGCTTGTTGCACTAGAGACAAATAAGTCTTAAGGCCAAAATCTAGCATTAAAGTTTGTAAAACTGTTTGGACTGTTGGAAGTTACGGCTTTTTCTCCATCCTCCTCTACTCCTAGCAGATATTGAACTAAGATATAAATGATTACACTGAGATGCACTTTCTTCCTTTATAGAGAGGCAAATAGATCCCTGGATATTTTTGATGAGAGATTGCATCCAATCACAGTAAGTGTCACTTTATTTGAGATGCTAAATTTCGACCTCATGGAGTTGTGTTTCTTTCATGCTATTTCCCTTTGATGTTAGTTGATAGAAGTAAATCATGACCATCTATTTGAAATTAAATCACGTCTTTTTCCATATCATGTAGTATCTCATCTTCTCAGAAGAGGAGGTTTTTTCAGGGCTATGATAGAGTGAGAAGTGACTCCCAGATTTCTTATCGAGCTAAGGTGAATAAATATACTACTATTCAAATATCAGAAAATGTAGCTTTTCAAAAAATCATCTTCAATAGCCTCTAAAAATAAAAACGTAAGTTAATGAACCCCATAAATGTGAGATCTCTAAGAAGAGAAATAGGCTGAGCATGACAAAATCTTAGACTTCTTCGGGCACTTTAAGGTGCACAATAGTCATGTGACTGCTTTCAGTTACACACGACTGCATCCCTAGAGGATATGGTTGTAGGACACAAGTTACATTCTTTTAGACTTTATTACAGAAAAATACTACTTGTCATCAAGAAGACCTTCAGGCTAAAAATGAATTTGAGAATTCTGTTAATCAAAGTAGAAAGAATATCGATTTTCTGAGCTTGTATACACCTGTGTTGCTTGCCAGTCGAGTGTATTCTGGGATGTGTTGATAGTGCCTCTCGTGGGCAAGCCTCATAGAGTTCAGTTACACAACAAAGACACTTGTGGTTCACTAGGTAATTGCTAATGGGGCTGCCATTGTATATGTGGTCATCACTGACCAAAGTGTCATCATGGACTATAAATGATTGCAGTATTTCTCATTGAAGATTAAAAAGTATACAACCCAATCGACCTAATTTTAAGAAACATGTGAGCAGGAGGTGAAGACCGCTGTGTTAAGAGTACTTAAAGGTTTCTTCAGTCAATACTTGCATTGCTTCATTTCTTCTTTCAGAAACAGAAGCTTCCAGAAGAATACTTTGAGTGTGATCCTGAATACAAATGTATTTACAGATTTATTGCTAGTATTTTTAAAGCTGCATGGCTTCCAGCTGAATGCGCAATAATAAGTTTGGTAAGGTATTTCTTGTTTATGGAGCATGCTTAGAGATTGGCCTTGTACACAGAGGAAGGTCTTATTTTCTAATTAGATTCTTGATATTATCATGAGAACTTTAGTAAGAGAAGCCTACCTTATTTCTTGTCTCACTGCCCAGACAAAAATACAAAACACCCAAAGTTAAAAAGAGAAAAGTTTATTTAGCTCACGGACTATAAATGTTTTGGTCCATGATGGGCTGGCTCCGAGGTAGTGTGGCGCATGACAGAGGGCAACAATTTATAGCAGAGCAAAAGTTGGAGAGAGAGCTCTTTCTGTCCTTTTTTTTGTATTCAGGCTACTGGGACTAGGGCGGTGCCAATCCAACCGGTGGACTGATCCAGCAGTCACCCATAATCCTACCACCCTTAATCCTAGCACTACACGTTCTTTATTCAGCCTCCTCTGAAAAAGCAGGAGTTTTTGGGAGATCATCTAGACCCAAACCATAGCAAAGCCTGTCAAAGGAAAGTAAATAAGTATATTTGAATCCCATGATCATGATCATTTAAAATGATGTCTTCATTTTTCTCATCACAAAACAATTGCAATTAGAGGCAGTTGGAAGGGCTAGGAATATAAATCAGTGGCACGGAGCCTGCCAGGCAAGCACAAGAGCCAGAGTTTGATTCCCAGTAAACAAAACAAAACAAAACAAAACAGAAAAAAACCCTGCTGCATCATCAACAAATAAATAATTAAATGAAGGTAACCGGAGAGCTTTTCCCACCACACCTCAGTGTACACACACACTAAACACATTTACACAGGGTGTCAGGTGGGCAGGGGAGCAGTAATGAAATCTTATGAGCCACAGAGACTGATTCCAGGGAGGGCAAAACAGGTTCCAGTTTGTGTTCCAGGCAGCTCCCTGCCTTCAGTTATCTGTTCTTCGCATGATGGGTGTCGGTCCATCCCTGCTGGTAGCTTGCGTCTGCTCATGATGTGGACCAGGATATCATTACCAGCAGTTCTTAGAAAAGTTTTGTTAGCCTGATAAGCAGGAGCTAAGTCCTCAAATTTGTGTTATCCAAACAGAATTTTGAAGGTGAGATTTTTATCATGTATAATAATAAATGATAAATATTCAAGTGGTGGAGACAGTTTCACCCCTTCTGCTATAAAATGCATAGAGGAAAGTCAGCCACAAAGGCTGTGGAGAAAGAGCAGTAGGGACTCCTGTGGCATCTAGTCATAAATTGGAGAGGAAGGTCCTGCCCTGTGTGTGAACAGAAACCCTCAGGGACACTTCACTTTGTAGAGGCAGAGAGTGCAGCAAAGAGAGCTGAGGTGGAGGAGGGAGTGTCAAGTATACTTGATGTTCCCTGAGATAACAGCGGCATATCTTTAATAAAATCATTTGGATGTATGGGACAGGAACAGGAATCTGTCTCAGAAGTAAAGAAGTAATTTTAACTGCTCAAATTCATGGAATGAATTTTGTGACAAGTGGGCAAGAATACTCAGAGGTCCACCATTGCCATTTAAAGGAAAAGGCTCCCAAGGAGTAACTAGAGCAATTGGAGAAAGGGAGCAGAGAGTAATCAGAGAAAGCAAGATAATAGAGGGTGTTCTCAGGGTGCTGAATGAGGCTAAGAATTTGCATCCACCCTCAATGGATACCTACTCTTTATGTTAGGGAAGAGGAAAGAGATAGAGCAAAGTTCTTGCTGTTTATGAGCTCTACATCTAGTGAAATAGCCATGGGGTATTGTCCAAGTTTATGACTGTTTCAGGTAGTAGTAAATGGCAAGAGAACAGAGCAGAGTACAAAGCTAAGAGTGGTAGATAATTTTCAATTACAGACAGAGTGATGTGGAAGAGCTTTCTTCAGAGAGGTGACCCCTGCCCGGGGTGAGGAAGGAAAGGTGCTCGCGTGTTCCAGGCAGCAGTGCAGGAGCCAGGTCTCCAGTGGAGGAAGATTTTCCATGTGCTCAAGCAAGAGCAGGATGGCCAGCATGGTGGGGGTGAGGAGCACTCTCTCAGGGCCACACGCTACTTGCAGGCCATGGGGTTAGACCCCTGGATGACTGGTCGCAGCATTTTGTACATCTTGATCAGGACACTGATTCTTATATATTAGAGGATTCCTGACTGCTTTAGGGAGGGAAAACTACAGTTGGGGTTCAGATTAGAGGCAGAGAAAGAGTGCTAGGAGGCAACACAATGATGTTGGTGACCACTGACTGATGGAACTCAGGCTAGGAAGCTGTCAGGTTACCAACGCAGATAGAGAAACAGGAACTATGCACAGTTTGCAGTGGAATATCTCAAATGTAGGCTTTTGGCTCATGCTGCCAGGCAAGGGTCAGTGCTGTTTACATATTAGGAAGGGTTGGGAAACAGAGAGGTAGGATGGACAAGTGCTGCGTAATTTTCCAGATCCCAATTTGCTTGGCAAGAGAGTTTCAGGACAGTGTTGGTGTCAGAGGCAGAATAAAGTGAGTTAAGGAGGGAAGAGGAGGTGAGGAGCCACTGTAGCCCTAATACAGTGAGCCAAGTAAGGGGCAGCAATCTGGTATTCATGGCAAGTAGACACAAACTATGGAAACACATTTGTGACTGAGGAAATCTGGAAGAAAGGGAGAAAGTCTTCAAAAATCAGTAATCATAAGAATGATACTTATGGCAGAGTTGGTTTTGTTGGTGAGATAGATAGATAGATAGATAGATAGATAGATAGATAGATAGATAAAACTGCCTTCCACTCAGACAGCAGGCAAGTGGTGCAAACGAACAGCAGCCCAGAGCAAATCCTGTAGAAAAGGTAAAAAGACGTTGAGGGATTACCAGCACTGTTCACTGATCTTGAATCATTATATACAGAAAAGACCTGTGTCGTGGGACAGAGGGTCATATTTAGGATCACTGAGGGAGCAGGTTTTTGGGAATGAACACAGTTGAGTTAGAAGGACATTGTCTCATCTGTACTGCAGGTCTGACAACTTTCAGACAGTAACTGCACCCTTAAAAATATGTCCTTTTCTTTTGACTTTACATAAAGAGTTCCAATTCCATATGCAGACCACCCTATAATGTCTGGGAGGCCTGCATCTAAATGACTACTATTTGGGGAAAAATTATGTCCTTGGTTTCCTTGTCCTTAGTGCTTAAAAATGTAGTAGAACTACTTCTAACTGGCATTTATCTGGAATTTTTTATTGTAAGTTGCCTAGAAATGATTAAAAATATGTGAGCAAGTGCATAGGTTACACAGAAATACTAAATATTCAACTATGATGGACTTCAGCATCTGCAAACTTTGTTATGAGTCAGACTCAAGGAACAGCAAATTACAGCTTTGCACATACTCCTTACTCAGCTATTAGCTTACCTAGCTCTTAGCAGAACAGATGTGTGATGTATGTCAACAGTGTATGAGGTTATCTCAGGAAGAGTCTCCAAGTTTAGAGGTTTGAGGGATACAGACTGGCAGCTGTACTTTTTTCATCAAAATACTGACAAAATTGAGTAATTTGCTAATTATGCAGGAGGGGGAATGGATATTCATGGATTGTGGAAATGTGGAAAAGGGCTATGAGACGGTCAATCCTGTTTTCATGTGGGTTTGTTATAAAGGCACTGAATTTGGGAAAACTACAGTTGTAGATTCCTATTCCTGTCACGCTGTTCTGCTCATCAGCCACTGGAAGGAGCTTTTTTGTCAGACACTTAGTGCCACAAAAGTGTTTGTAGTGTGGCAAAAAGATAAAATGTGCTCGCTGTGAGTTGGGGATCACATTTGATCATGACATGTCTAAAACAATTCTGCAACTCCCAAATGGGTATGCTACCTTGCATGTCAAAGACACTCAATATTCATTGAACAACTATACACCAGGTCTGGGCCTTCATGAATGGAAAGGTGATAACAATACCATGTGCTGGCTGAGCTTTGCTGAGAAGTCCTGCCATTCCTGTCACCAAAACCGGACAGAAAATTTACGTGTACAGCAGAGATGTGTGATTTCCAACTGTAACTTGACTTCTTGCTCTCACTGAGCACAATCTCTGTGGGACTTCACTTTTTGGTCAGACACAGAATCAATTATCATGTACAACAGTTCTTAATACAGCATTTAAACTGTTAAAATGAAAGAAGAGTGCTTTGCTCTTTGCAGATTTACTTAGAAAGGCTTTTGTCTCGTGCTGAGATTGACATCTGCCCTACTAACTGGAAAAGGATCGTCATGGGAGCCATTCTTGTTGCCTGTGACGTTTGGCACGATGAGTCTCTGTGGAATGTAGAGTTCTGCTGTATGTTCAAGGACATGGCACTTAAAGACATGTGAGTTTAACACGCCTTGTTCTATTTTGTCAGTTTTCCAGTTCACTTGTTGTGCCATCAGATTTGCATTTTAAGAAATATTTTTAAATATTATATTATACAGAAAATGGAAATAGGCACAGAAGTCTTACTCTGTATCCAACCATAGTATAAAAGTTCCTATTTCCATCATTAACTGGTAGGTTTGGAGGGGTTATCATTGTAATTATATCTTTCCTTAGTTGATATTTTTCCTGTTGGTTTTTGCCAACCATCTTACAAGCCTACTAACAGAATAACATAGCATAGGGCCTATACTTTTGGCTTGTGAACAGCTGTTACTTCCAGTCCCTTCTTTAAGGACTATTTTGTGTGGCTTTTGAAATAAATGTCTGGCCACTGCTACGGTCTCAGAACTGCAACTCAGGCTGAGTTATAGCTTCAGCCCTAGTGGAATGCTGTGTATTTGCTTTTGTTGGTCACTCCCAAATTTTTCATCAGAACATCTGTTTCTAAAATAAGAAGGACATACAGCAGGAAAAGTTCCAGATGCCCACGCCTGTCTCCTCCTGACCAAGAGTGTCGCATGTGTGTACAAACTGGCCTGATCAGAAGGGCTCTGATTTTATAGGCACATAGCAGAGGCCTGCTTCCAGTCATTTGTCTTTCCACTGTGCTGAACTAGCCCTTGCCTCTCTGTGTGTGTATGTGCGTGTGTGAGTCTGTCTGTCTGTCTGTCTGTGTCTGTGCATGTACCTCCTCTTTTAGTGAGTGGCAGCAGAGACTGATCATCTCAGGGTTTTCCCGCACGAAAACATGAGTGTGTAAGTCCTTTGCTCTGCTAGAGGTCCTGTGCTGATGGCTATTTAATCTGGCCAAGACTGCTATCCTTGATCTTTATGACTTTCCAAGTTTAAACTGAGTATCCAGTTTGTCTCCCTAGTTATATGGTGCCCTTTTGACATACACTCATATACAGGGACATGGGGAAGGGATTTCTTTCCTATATGGCACAGGGCTTTTCTCTTCCCATATTTTTTCACGAGTGCTTCCTTGTTTCTTGAGGGGTCTATTCCCTCAGAGAGCAGAGTGGTGCATTTTTCCTTGATGCCCCTCTACTTCTCCATGAGCTTCCTCTTAGGAGACACTGAAGAGATCTGCAGGTATTTCAGAGCTAACAAAAAGCATGCATCACTTTTGCGTCTGCTCACTGAAGTGGGGCTTCTTCATGAATACACATCAAGTCTGAGTCACACAGAGGCACTGATGCATTCTGAAGAAAGGACCACAAGCCAGCAACAAGGAGGAATGAGCAGTGCATAGCATTTCCCCTCGGCCCAAGTGCAAACCTGCTGGGTACTGAAAGGTCTTCAAATAGCTACACCTTGGTGACACACGGCTATTTTCTTCCAGTTGGGCAGTTTTCCTAGGTCTCGGAACAGAACTGACAGCAGTCCTAGATGCTCACAATGACATTTTTGAGGATAGCCCACTTGACTAAAATTGTCCTGTGTTTGTTTTCCTGTGTTTTTCCTCCCCAGAAATGAATTGGAAAGGCAGTACTTGAATATCCTTGAGTTTGATCTTAATGTATCTATCAACGTTTTTGCCAAATACTACTTTGATCTCCGCTCTTTAGCACATGATAGTCACTTGTATCTTGTGTTTGCACCTCTCACCCGAGAAAGAGCACAGGACCTAGAGGTAAGGCCAAGCTTTCATGATGGGTTTTCTGGGAGCCACTAAGGCAAGCAAATGTCACTATATCATATAAAATAGGGATTAGAGAAATGGAAAATGTTCAAATTAACCCATTGAAGAGTTTATTAACCCTTTGGTTTCAGTCATATTTCTATTACAGGTCATAGAGAGATCCATGTTATTATTTAAAAGTCAGTGTCTCTGATCATAATTTAGAATAAATTTCATGATAATGATTTTTGTTTTGAACCTCTGCCTTTCTGCAATAGTGATACCCAACTAACCCCCTGTGGTGCTTTCCCTTATCCTGAATACAAGTACAGCTCACTTCACTATTTGTGTCTATCTTTTTCTCACTTTGAAAATTCATGTCAGAGTTCTGCTGTCTCAATTCAAACCCATGAGCTCATTAGAGAGATCTTTAGTGGCTATGGTGTGAGTCACATACTTAGGATGTGTGTTGTGTATATGTTTAAAATACTGGCAGTTGGATCGGGGAGGTAGCTCAGTGGCACAGCGCCTGCCTGGCAAGCACTTAGCCCTGAGTTCAATTCCTGGCACAAAAAAAAAGAAAAAAAAACTAAAATACTGGCAGTGGGAAGTACATAGATGTCTTAGTTACTTTTCACTCATTGCTGAGACAAAATACCTGACGCCCAAAATTAGGGAAGGGAAGGTTTATTTCTTACAGTTTCTCGGGAGTTTCAGTCCATACTCAGTTGGCTCTAAGGCAGCATGGCGTGGCAGAGCTGCTGTTTATGGTGGCTGCAAGCTGCAAGGTGCACTGGAGAGAGAGGGAGGGGGTGGAAATGAGCAAGAGGAAGACCCACCTCCTTTACACTATATGTCAGCTCCACCCTGGGCAGGTGCAGCACTCATATTGCCAATCCCCGCACCAGACAACAAACCAATAACAAGCGCTAGACTCAGCTCCATCAAAAGTATATGAGGATGTGGGGTTACATAGTATATCACCCAATACAATAGGTTTTTAGTTGAAGCAACAGATTACATGGAGCAAAATACACCAAAATAATTTACACCTGCAGTAGATGAATACATTCAAATAGCACTTCGTAGTGCCTTTGTTGCATGCTAAGTCCCCAGCTTACAAATACACAAATTGCAAACTTTCACAGAAACAAAAATGGAGCGCACTTTTTTTTTAATAATTTACATTTTATATCTGTGTCAAAAGTTATTAGATTCACACTTTTGGACTTACGAATGCATCAGACTTGTGAATGTTCACCCAGAACAGAACTCATTCAAAAGTCAGGGTCTTGCTGCATTTTGGAATTTGTATTTTTCTCCAGTAAATCATGGGCATTTGAAGAAGCACCTTTTGATGCCTCAGTCCTGAGACCTGTGCTATCCTGTAGTAGAGTTCACGCTTCCTCCATGGAAGTTGCTTTGAGGTTCTAATTATTAATAATATTCAGGTAGCATTGAAAGAGGCAAGGCAACATTTAATGATTTTTTTGCACAGATGTTGGTTTATTATTTTTTGTTCATTTATTATTTTTAATGAACAGTTTCACAGTAAAAGATGTTGGTGTAAGGAGACTGTGATATCACAAAACCTATGACATCTTTGGAAACTCCTCTTGTGGTTTTTTTTTTTTTTTTTTTTTTTTTTTTTTTTTTTTTTTTTTTTTTTTTTTTTTTTTTTTTTTTTGCAGCACCAGGGATTGAACTCACAACCTCGCGCTTGCCAGGGCAGGCAGTTAAGGCACTGAGCCAAACTCCCAGCCCTGATTTTTTGAGGCAGGGTCGCACTATGTAGCTCAGGCCAGCCTTACACTAGCGTTGTAGCCCAAGTCGGCCTCGAACTCACAATGCTCCGCCTACCTCAGCCTCCCGAGTGCTGGGATTAAAGGCGTGCGCCACCACGCCCGGCGGAAACTCCTCTTGTAAAAACTGTAGTTGAACAAACTTCCCCTTTCCTTGCAATTGAATCAGCACCCTTAAAGGATGTCAGGGAATTGACAGGAAGTAGTATCCTCATTACCTGGCAGTACAGGCCTCAGACAGCCAAAGCAGTGGCGACCATGCAGTATTTAGAAGAGTCTGCAGCAGGAGTGATCATCAGTCCTAGGATTTGTTTGCTTTAAGGTTGTAGTGTCTTAAAATTTTCTACTTGTATCTTTTTGGCGGACTTTCCCAGGCCATGTCAAGATTGGGTGAAGATGAAGACTTGTGCAGAGCCGCTATGAGAAGATCTTCCAGTGACGGCAATTTCATTGGTATTCGACTGTCTAATGCCATCCTTTCTTAAAAGGGAAAAATGTGGCCTATGACATCACGAACCCCTCATTTACAAAAGATGGACAAATAACACCTCTCTTGCTAAAACAAAAAAAGAAAACCTATGTGAACCTTAGGAAAGGTACTGAAGCCTTCAAAGGGCACAAATAAGGTAATTTTAGAAGGTTTAGAACAATATTACCTAAATTTGAAAAATTACAAAAGATCATTTTTGTTTCCCCAGTGAAATTTATTTTTCTTCTCAAATGTAATACTAGGACTCTCACCCGTAACAAAGCCATTCTGGGATAGGAATACTTTCTCACAGTGCCGCAGTGCCCACATAGAGCCTTGACTGGCTGGTTCCACCATCTTTAAAGGTGACATAAATGATAAATGATGACATAAGAGATATAGTTTACCACCTCAAAAGAAAATTGTCTATAAAGCTTCAAGCTGAAGTTTGAGCATTAACTGCAGTTTTATTTTTAAAAATGTTACAATGTGAAGTGTTTTTTCACGCCCATGTTCATATTTATTTAAGTTGATAAATTATTTTTACTAAAATGAAGGTAGTGTGTTTGTTACCACCTCAAAAGAAAATTGCTTATAGAGTTTCAATTCGAAGTTTTGAATATTAATTGCAGCTTTATTTTTGAAAAATGCTACAACATAAAGTATTTTTCATACCTAGGTGTATATTTTATAAGTTAATAAGCTATTTTGATTAAAATAAAGATAGCATGTTTTTTTACACTTCTCTGCTCACATAACATTACAACTCTCCAGAATTTAAATGCTATGTGTCATTCATGATGGGTTTTAAAGTATTCTCAAACTGACCCCATTAAAGCTTTTTTTATCCTGGCCTCTGGTTATTTGTAGTAATTAATTTGTGGCATCATTTGCTTAGCCTGTTTTTCCACTTGAACATGATGTAGATAAACAGTGTGTCTGAGAGAGGAGAACACATGAAAGGTAGACTTAGATTATACCTACCCAAGGATAGGGACAGTATAGAATTAGAATAACAAGTGTTTGAAGTTTACAGAGAGTAACAGTAAAGAAAAGAAGGTACAGAACTAAAGTCAGACTTACTGTGCAGAAGGTCACCTAAAACAAATCACAGTTTGGTATTAAAACACTATTTTAAAGCACATAGTTCATTAGAAATAGACCAAATATGTGCCACCTTTCTTTACTATAGGAACCTAGACACTTAATTTCAGAAATTCTTAGGATTTTTCTAAGTCCATTCACTTCTAATATTTCAATATCTACAACTAAATCTAAAGGACTGGTCACTTTGTTCCTGTTATGCTGCTGAGAAGGATAAACAACCTGATTTAATTTATAAGGAAAAAATGTAGAATGAGCATCATTTCCACACTTTCTCAGTTCCTAAGCAGATATGTTCATGAATAATCAAAACTTAATTTCAAAAACCTTGGGAGGACGGATACTGGATAGCAATCTGTAACTTCAAGAACAAGTTGGAAGAATGAAGACAATCAGTAAATATTGCTCTATTCACTTGGCCACAAATCTAGAAGGTCATGAAAACATTTTGGAAAATGGGAGATTGGGCCAAATTACCACACTGGCAGCATTAAAAGTGGATAAGTTCTGTGGCATATCATACTGCACAGAAACCAAGCTGCCGGCAGGGCAGCAGTGATCTCGGGTTTCCAAATGTAGGAAAGATACTATTAAAATCCAACAGAACTGAATCCTGGCTTGCCTACTGTTGTACTGGGGAGTGAACCCAGGACCTCTTCAGTAAACTACATGTCTTGTCTTTCTTTTCTTTCTTTCTTTTTTCTGTTTTTTAAATTTTAGAATGGTTCTCACTAAGCTAAGTTGCCCACTGTGGGTTAAAAATTGTGATCCTCCCTCATGAGCCCTGGTTTTACAACACATGAACTACTTGTTTCACTTCCTACTTGTTTCTCAGGAAATTGTTTAATCTTTATTCTGTGTTCAGGTTTGGCAGTAGTTTTGGAAACTAATTTACCTATGGCATGAGTCCTAGCTTAATTCCCTTTGACCATCCAAACATTGTCTGTAGCCGTGTTAAAACTATGGCTGAGGATTCCCTCACCAGAAGCTGCTTTCTTAAATATGGTGCTACTTGTCAATCCTTGACACCTGGCACAGAAATATTCTTGGTAAGTGCTAGTTTCTGTCCTGAATCTGTGTATTGCACTCAAAAATTTATTAACCTGTAAAGCATTAGATTGCCTAAACTCTTAACTGCAGGGTCAGTAAGGCTTGGATTCACGCTACAGAATAGGAAAGTTCTAGGAGCCTTTCAGTGGGGCCTGTTGTCCTGGAACACTGGTACAGTCCACTTGGTTTCTGAGGCAATTTTCACCAATGTGTGTTACAGGAGTTTGTCATGCAAGAGCACAAAGACTTTCTGTGAGGTAAATTTTAAGAATTCTAATTGATGGTGTAGGATCTCCAAGATAGAAGTAAACCTAGAAAGTGAAATCACAAAATTTAAAAAGATGAAATTCTGAATTTCATTGGGAAAAACTTCATAAAAAAGTGACAGGTTAATGGATTATTATAAACTTCTGTAAGCAGCAAGCAATTTGAATGTGAGTAGGGAAATTCACTGATACTCCAAGATCCAAAGACCTGAATAAGAAAGTCAGTAGTATCTGCTTCAGAAGTCTTCAAAGAGCATGCCCAAATGAAGCCCTTAAAAATGTTATGGCTTCAGCTTCTTACCCTTGTCAACATTATAGCCTTTTTACCTGTAATCCAAAGATGGTGACCCCCACACTCAGTGTCACAACAACTGACTCCCCTAAAGTGTGGAGATGCCTCCACTTCCCTCTCATTCCCTAATTTGTTGAAATCCTTAGGTCCGTTCCACAAGAAGACATCCCACTTTACCCTGTGACCTTTAGCTATTGTCCAACATGACAATGTGTGATGTTGGTCAGCATGACTTACTTCCAAGCATTAGAACAAGGTTCAAGGAATTGAAAGTTTTTGTTTTGGGCTGCTGGAGACTGAACATAGGACTCTGAATCTCAGCTGCATCCACAGGTTTTTTTTTTTTTCCTTGAAAGATGGGGTCTTCGGAACTTGCAGTCCTCCTCTGTCAGTGCCCCGGCTTGCTGGAATCCTCAGCTTGCACCACCATTCTCAGTGGAAATGCAGGCTTCATATGGTGCACAGGCTAATGAACCCTAGTCATCCCCCTTGCTCACCCATTTGAGCCCACCTTTGTTCACTAAAACAGCTGTGTGCAACTTACTATATTTAGTAATTCTCCTGACTCACAACCCTGTGTATGTTCAGGCTTGTGAACTAGGCAGCATGCCTACAGTCCAAAATCTAATACTTTTATAGGAACAGGATTCCCTCTTTCAAGGTAACAGCCTGTCATTTAATGGACTAGGGGGCGATACTTCTTCAACCTCTGTCCACACTTCCACTAATTTATTCCTTTCTGCTTTAAAACAACTTTCATCTCCCTGGCTTGGGGTTGGGACAAATCTGACATTATTCAGTTTTTGAAACATTCCACTTTTTCTCAAGATGTCCCCAAGTCTCATGTTTCAAATCAACTGAAAACACATGGGGAAAATTAAGCAACCCTGAGTGCAATGGCTTGAATTCCAAAACAGTTGATGTTAATAGGAAGCCTGATGAAGTCTGGATTTAACAGTGGTGTGCTAACACTGAATTAGTAACAACAAGTGCACTGTGATAGTGAATGATTACAACAGTATGGGCATGCAAGAACCATGCCTAATTTTGATAACTTTTTAAAACTTTGTAGTAATTTTAGATTTAAAAAAATGTTTCCAAACTTAATGAGCTTATCATGAAGCGCACACACACACACACACACATACACACACAAATGCTAGTAAGTATGTTTGAGAGTGAACCCCTTTACATTTGTGGAAATCTAGTAAACTAATACAACCACTATGAAGTCAGTATGGAGATTTCACAAAAATCTAAGTACAAATTCCATGTGACCCAGTTATATCTCTCCTGAGATTATTCTCAAAAGAGACATCATACTATGATGACACATGTATACCCATGTTTATAGGAGCCAAAGTCACAGAATCTAATATCTGGAAATTACCTACATACTCTCAACAGATGAATGGATAAAGATAATGTGATTGAGATGGATAAGTAGCTTAGCTATTATTGGGACTAATATATATATATATATAAAACTACCATTGAGCCATGAAGAAGGAAATCAACTCATTTACAGGGGACTCCATGGAACTTCAGATTGTAGCGTTAAATGAAATGTCAGGTACAGCTAGTTACATTTCACTTCCTTTACATAAGAAATCTCTTACGTAAAGGGGAACGGTACAACTTCTTGGAGTTGGGCAAGGAAGAGAGTACAAAGGAGGATAAAGGGGTCAGAAATGATAAAAATATGATACACATGTACCAAAAAGAATGTAAATCAGATGTAGCACACACCTACCCAAATTTAAATGATTTATTCAGTTAAATAATACACTTCGTGAGCCCCAGAGCTAATGCAGCTCAATTGCTGGAGCCGGAGGTTGGTGATCTTTGATTCAGAGAAACCACAAGTGATTTTTAGGCACTCTGAAATTTAAAGACCTCTTATCTCATTTCCCTTTCTATTCCATACTTGAACACCTGTTCCTTCTTGATCTCAATCTTGCCTTTCCCTGATTTAATCCTTCAAGTCTTTAGCAGGCAGTACTTAGCTCCTTTGGGTCCCATCCTGTTCTGTGTCACTGGTAGGAGGATCCAAAAGAATCCCAGATGTCACTATGCTCAAGGACTGACAATGTCACTCAGAACATGAATAATAAAAATGCACAGGGTGTGGTCATCTTTAACCCAAGTAGGCAGGGAGGCAGTCGTGAGAGGGTTGCAAATTAGTCCTAATGTTTAAGAGCTCTTCCATGGAAAGATTCTAGCTCTAGTCAACCCTCCTTGTCCATGGTACCAACGTGGGATGCTTGCTCCTAGGTGCTGATGCCCATGCACATGTGTGAGGTTCTGTGAGCCTTGCACACCATGGCGTGCTTCTGGGATTATACAAGCATTTCCTCCCTTTTCTATGCACAAACTGTGCAGCCTTAGAGCGGCCAGCACTGTAGATTCTGCATGGCTCCCTCTTTGCCTGCCCTGGGTGTTTGGAACTTGGACAGGTACAGGTGAGCATGCGGTCAGCAGATGCAGGAAGGGGAAAGTAGAAGCGATGATAAAGTCAGAGCTGACTGGGTTGATGAATGTCAGCCTCATTCAGTAAGAGAGAATTTTTGTGAACCACTGGCAGGAGGCAGAGGAGAGGTACATGTGCAATGCGCTAGAGCCAAAAGGGGCTAAAGAGGGTTGAGAGGGCGAGGCACAGATTTCTCACATCCCAGCCAACTCCATCCTCAGTATCTCCCTACTGGGCACTATGTGAACCAGCCTGGCATCTCCCTGTGCCTGGTCCAGCAGGAGATAAAAGAGCCTCCATGCAGGGTCTGGTGTGTATGGTGGAATCTGCATGGCACAATGAGCACCAGGCTGCACTGGGAACTGTGGGTGTGGATGCATTCCCTGACAGACCCTATTCTCCCCTGACATCACAAGGATGTGCTGCTGAGAACTCCAAGGGAGCTGGTGCAGCAGGTCCCCAGAGTGAAGCATCAGGTGGGGTCCACTGAGATGAAGGGGGAACTCTGACAGCAAAAGCAGAAGATAACTGAGTACTTGCATGGGTACCAGGATCTCCTCAAAGTACAGTTGACACTGTACATCCAGACTGTCAGCTGTGTGATGCTACTGGAGGGCAAGGACAGCCAGTGCAGAGCAGGGATGCTGGGACAAGTCACTGAGTGTCATCTTGGAGGTTAAGTGGGGCTGACTGCGTAGTTTGCCCTGCCAAGGGACTCTGTGTCCAATCTCCTTACCCATCTACTCCTTTGCCTCCTTAAGTTTAAAGATGGTTGGTGAGTTCTTCGCTCTCTACTTTCAGCCTGTACCTCCCATGTTCATTTCTATCCTGATGAGGTAATTCTTGCTCAAGCTTCTCTCAGCAATCAGTTCTCTCTAGGGAACTACCAAGTCCTGTCCCATATTGACCACTACCCCACTTAGTACACATCCCCTGCTTTCAGGGAGTGTGTGATAAAAGGAGAAAAATATCAAGCCCCCTTTGTGCTTTATCCATTGACTTAGCTGGAGCAAGCCCAGGACAGTCACAACAAGAAGATGGTTCTGATCAGGACCACCTTAAGGAGGTAAGTCTTGTCACCTGCCCCATGAACCTAAATATTTGCCCTTTTGTTCCTGAGCCCAGCCTGGCTGCAGAGTGTAGGGTGTTGCTGGTTGGTAGAGAGATGGAGGATATGGATAAACTGGAGACTCAATTGATCATGCCACGCATGGGGACACCATCATCCCAAGGAGAGTGGTGTCGAATGTCTGTCCCTTCACAAAATTTGTCACAAGCATTTAGTGACAGAGACTTTGAAGGGGCAGCACAGTGACATTCTACTACAGTCACTGAGATCCATCTTTGAGATCTTCCTGACCCTGCCCTATAACTACTGTAAGCTTAAGTGCTAACAGCACTCCTAACTTGATCTTCCATCCCTCTGCATGTGTGTAGAGGACAGTACCAGTCCCACCACATTCCAAGCTGTCCTAGTCACTTTCCTCATCACTGGAACAAAATACTTGACACCCGCCAATTCAAGGAAGGGTTCATTTTGGTTCACATTTCCAGTACATGTGTGACCAGCTTCAAGACAGAAGTGACATAAGGAAGAGTCTGTGCCAGGGAAACCACTTGCATCATGATGGTCAGGAAACAGAGAGGCGAGAAGCGCTGTGGAGGGAGCTTTGCCCTTCCAGGTGGCATCAGCAGTCACCTACATCTAACCAGGGCCCACGCCCTAAAAGCAAGTCAGCATAGCCTCACAATTCAGTCACCTTCTAAGAGCACTGTGTCTGAGCTCCTAAGAGTCTTAGGGGACAGTCTTGCTCTAAATCATAATACAGACTTGTGGCCAAGCCCAACTTTCCAGCAGTAGCTGGACCTGTCCCTAAGCTAATACATAGACATGATTTATATGCTTTCATTTTGTGTCCTGGTAAGAGGAATACAGCACACCTCAGGTCAAGGCTGCTCTAGCCACGAGCCCATGGACAGTAGGTTGGGCCTGAGTCTGAATCCAATAAAACCACAATCAAATAAAACCTATGTAGTGCATTTGGGTCAGGAAATGGGAGTGGGGTAAGGATGCTCAGCAGAATTTTCCTTTATCTCCCAGCATTTCTCTCCTGAATCCTACTCTCTCAGCATCTAAGACCCTCATGTAATCTGCTGGATCATCTGTCCATCTCTCAGCTGGAGTCCTCAATGTCCAGCTGCTTGCTAGAAGTCACAGAGGTCACTCAGCTCAACACATTCCGGATAGAGACAGAATGCTACATTACTCTCTACATCAACAGATATGTTCTTTCTGTCCTGCATTTCCCACACTTGAAGAAGGCACCACTCAAACCCTGTTTGCAATATTATAATACACCCATTTGGATATGCACAGATTTTCCTTTTCTTTATCTCCAATTGTATTAACTATATTTCTTTCTCTCACCCTTCCTTTCTTGGTAATTCACTAGCTCTTACTCAATGTTGGAGGATTCACACTAGACAAAGCCCTACAACTGAACAGATTGTAGCAAGGCCATAGAGAATACACAAATGGATTCTATAGAATTCATACTGTTAGGAAAAAACCATCAATAGCAAAGACAGTTGCAAAATATTTAACTAAAGCACAAAATTATTATAGGAGTATTCTTCCTGCAGAGATATTCTACAAAACTATAGAATGTGGAAAATCCTTTAATAATTGCTCAACTCATCACCACAGATTTCATTCTGGAGAGAAATATCACATAAATAAAGATGACAGGAAAACCATCGATAATTGTCCCTTCCTTATCAAACACAAGATAATTTCTAGTGGGCAAAGCTCCACCAGTATAAATAATTTAGTCAAGCTTTCTCAAGGATTAAGGTAGGAGACATCATAGAAATCGTATTATTAGTTCAAATTTCTATCAATATTATCTTCTGCAGAGCCTATTACCAATTATTCATATCTTAATCACCACTAGAGAATTCCTACTGGAAAGAAACCTTGGAAAAGTAAAACATTAAGAGAAATTTATGGAATTTCAGTCCTTATCTTGTATCAGAGAAGATATTTTACACATAGACTTTACATATATACCAACTGAAGAAATACATTGTCCAAAAGCACCTCTAAAAATCAATGTTTATACTCAAAACATCCTTTACATATATTAAGGTGAAGGAAATTCTTCACTAAATCCTTAATGTATATAAAAATTATTACTGTAGACATATAATATGTTATGGAAAATGTGAAAAGCCCTTAAAATTTACTGGACATCATCACCTGATATGGAAGAAAGGACTTCCAAAAATATAAGAGAACAGTTCAGATAAGTCATTTCCGAAGGATTATAATTCAAGAATAAGTCCGTCTTTAATAAAAAGTCTTGCTTTTTTAAAAAAAAAAGCTATATGTTTATTTGCCATTTGTATTTCTTCAGCTGAGAAATAAGTATTCATCTCATATGCCCTTTTTTGAATTGGGTCTTTGAATTTCGGTTCTTTTGGAGTGCTGTGAGAAATGGATAAGCATACATCCTTGATGAAATATTTTAAACCTTTATAAAACACAGTATTCAAGTGTCTGGTGAGCCATAGCATTTTATAGTATTTAGGAAAACAACTGTTACAGTTTTCTGGCTCTGAATAACTGACGAGTCTCTGTGATGAAGGCATCATGTGCAGATCAGTGTGATGAATGAAAATCAGAAGGCTTGCCTCCTTCTAAAGGAGCCCCAACTCAAGGGAAGTTGCAAAAGTCACTTAACATTGTATTCTTGGCAGTGTTTTTTCTTCCTCCTGTTTATTTTGTTTGTTGGTTTGTTTTATTTGCAGTTTGATTGAAAGTGATCGGACTTAATTTGGTTAATTTTAGATAGGTGACAACCGGTCATGATGGAGGAAAACAACATGTAAAGGGATTGTGTCTACTTTTGGTTCACTTAGACATTTTATTTTATTATAACATAAGTACAATAAAATGCATTTTTTCAAGTTAAAAATATATATACAATGGAATTAACAATAGTTTGTATTGCAACTTCATGTAAATATTTACATATATTTAGTTTTTTCTCTTAAAACATTTTAGGCTGTTTTACCACACTTTTTAAGGTGTAACTGTATGACAAGAACTAAGGACATATTTGCATAATAAGGACATAGTCTTGTAAATTTAAGAAACACTGTTAATGATGACAAATATACTTAAATACTTTATATATGAGTATATCTCATTTATACAATAACAAAAATGTTTGTTGAATAAAAGCCAAGAGGTGTAGATCAAGTTTAAATATCAAAAGTATATTTAAAGAGATGCCAAATTGTGATCATTTTATTTGTTTAAGGTTTAAATATATTTTATGAAAGAGAGCACCTATTAGTTCTTGTGTATGCATTAAATTCATGTACGTTTAGCTCCAGAAACATAACTTTAAACCTTAGACCCACTGTGTAGGTCGCTTTTCATTGCCCAATCCATGATGTTGCGAATCAGTTTGAGAGACATGGAAGTAAAGTGTCAAGGTAAGGTGAGATCTGTAAATAATGTACCAGTAATTGAGAAAAAGAAGACGGGCCCTGGGTGAGTGGGGCCATCTCCCCACGGACAGGCTGTGGAGCCCCAGAAGATTAGTTGATACCACATCTGTACGGACCTGCTGGCAGCCAAACTAGCTGGAGATAAGTTAGATGAAAAGCCTTTGGATATGTTGCTGACTCTGTGGAGATGGTTATGCCCCAAGAAGCAATACCAGCTAATAGACCATGGCCAGAAGGACAAAGCAACTCTGATGAAACAGGAAGATGGGACACTAGTCTCCTTTTAACTTGATTAGGAGGTAGACCAAGGTGCCTGGGTCTTAGGGGTCCTAGGAGACCAGAAGCCACATGTGGAATTGACTATTTACTGTTCTCCCATAAATGTGCAGCATGTACTAGCATTGGTGAATACTACAGCTGAGTCAGTGCTAATATATGGAAACCCAGACCATTTTACAGAACCTACTGTGTGCATACAAAGGTATGGAAGGGTACTATATTATGCTCTGGAAGGTCCACCTGACCTTGAGTATCAGGCACTTGTCCCTATGCCAGTATGATATTTACATTTCCCCAGTTGCTGAATACACACTGCAGGTAGATATAGTGACTGGTGCTCAGCTAGACACCGTGCAGAGAGAATTCACATTGTGAATTCGCATGGTAAAAACCATAGTCCAAAGCCAACCACACCATGCACCACTAACTTTCCCGCAAGCCACACGGGTTGTGTGTATGAAGTAGTACTGGCTGCCTGAAGGCCATGAAGAGATAAGACAGACTATCTTGAAACTGGAAGAAGCAGGAGTGGTACTTCCTGCACAGAGTCCTTTCAACTCCCCTATATGGCTAGTGTGGTAGGTGGAGAATGACTGTGGATTATGAGGAACTGATTTCTCTTTCTTCTCTGTCCTTTCAACCTGGATGGGTCATGCTAACAGCATTGTCTCATGGGCACACACACTTGCTCATGAGCACCAACAACAGCACCATTGGGTGAGCACTGAGGTCCCCACCAAGGCAGCTGAGGGCCTCCTGTGGAGGACTGCGCCAGCATCCTTGCTCAGTTGAACTAACTGGTGACAGCAACACTGGACTGGTTCTGCCTGGGATCAATGACACCAGATGATTGAGTTGCTGATTCACAAAAGTGCATCCACCCCACAGGGACTGGGACCTGTTTTGTGCAATGACGGGCTGGATGATGGGAAGTCCTGCAATATTGTTGGGTGTAGCCCCACTTTGTATTCAGCAAGTAAATGTGTCTGTGCAAAACCGAACTACGGAGTGGATATCCCCCAACCTGTGTAGCCAGACCTTCCTGGTAAATGACACAAACAAGTGGTGAGACAGCCATAATCTAGTAGGTATGATGCCCACTGACTGACCCACTGATGATGCTTTATGGGCTTGGGGTGCACAGGCTGGCCATACCTACCTGCACACTGGACAGTGTGCTGCACCTGGGAATTTCTGTATGTTAAAGTCACTATCAGGTCCACACTTACAGACACACCCCACAACTGAGATGCTGTGTTTCAAGGTGGCGCCATTCTAAATGGGTGGCCTGCTGGTTTTTTCCAATGACCTTGGTGCTGCCAGGTGCAGGGACCATTGGCCTAGCCCTCCAAGTTGAAGCTCTTGCTCAACATATGACCCAGGCTTGGGTGTTACATGCCAGGCTTTGATGTTGCTCATGGATGAGACCTCTCAAATGAGAAAGATGGTTTTGCAAAACCACATGGCTCTTGATTTGCTGACTGCAGCATGGGGAGGCACTTGTGCCCTCTTACATGTAGAATGTTGCATTTATATCCCTGAGCATCAGACACAGGTATAGGAAGCTTTGCAAGAGATGGATGTAGAAGTGTCCACTATCCAGGCACTGCACCAGGACTCCTTTATCCAGTGGTGGGAATCTTTGTGATCCACCTGGCACTGGAGAGCCATAAGCTGCATTATGGTGGCAAGGGGGTTGGTAGTTTTCTGTTGTTCCCTGTATTATTGTTGTGGTCTTTGTGTGCATGAAGCCAGCTTTATGGGCCTCTCTCAAGAGAGGACTCTCCCACCAACCCTTGATGGAGTGGGATGTAGGGAACCACTCAGACTGAGTCAAATCTTGGGGCACATAAGGACACTTCCAGACAACCCTGAGGTCATGACCCCATTGTCAGCATAGGTGCACATTGGGGCATGATTATATAACCACAACTTAGTAGTGGACAACTATGAATGTGCCATGAGGTCAACATGTGAGAATGTAAATAGGTGATAACAACATGTATAAACATGTATTGCATATATAATAAAGCTGCAAGTGGCTCTTCTGCTCCACTCTGCTCCGTGCTGCTTGCTGTTGTTGCAGATGTCTTGCTCATGTGCATTCTTTAATTTTGGGACTTCACCCTCAATAATCTCCCTTGGGTCCCCTGAGTGGGCCAACACCTTGTTTGTCGCTAAGGTGCTCTCTCAGTTGCTGTGGCGCCCTCAGGTTGGGAGAGCCTGAATGGCTCCCATATCATATACCATTGCTCCTTCTGGACCTTGCACGTCTTCCTCTCTTCCACACCAATAGCTCCTCTTACCCACTGGTTGTAGGATGGGGGAGTGGCCTGGTCCTACCATAGGCCAAGGCTGCTTACCTGCTTTTGCCACTGGCCCAAGGCCATTCTGCTTGTCACAGATCCAGACCTTTGTATTTAGGGCTAAGGCTAGCTTTGGGTGCCCTATTGTCCTCATTTACATTTTGGTTTCTCACACCAGAGAAACAATGTGATTTTTACACTTGTGTCTGATTTATTTCACTTAAGAGTATGATCTCTGTATGATTGGAGTGTTGTTTCTCTGGTGTGAGAAACTGAAAGTGTAAATAATGACCAGAATGTAGATTAGGTATTGTGAAATAGGAAGAAAATGTTCAAATGGGGAGGGAACCAAAGGAGAGGGGACAGGGAAAGAAAAAGTCAGAAAAGAAGGAAAAACTGGAAACAACACTTTTGTAAATGTGGAGAAGAGGAAGTGTTAAAGGAAGAGTAGAAGAATAGAGAAAAAAATCAGGTTATATCATGTTCAGGTACAAATTTTCTATGATGAGTGTGATATATCTAAAATGTACCAATAAAATCTGATTGAAAGAAAAAAGTGTATGCTCTCAAGGTTCATCAGTTTACCTAGAAATATCTCAAGTTTATACTTCTTATGGCTGTGTAGTACTGTGTTGTATAACAAAAAATCACATCTTTATCCATTTATTGGTTAATGGGAGTTTGAGACTGCTTCCAAGATTTAGTTATTACAAACTGTGCTGCTATAAGCATGGATGCGCATGTATCATTTTAGTAGGATTTTTAAAATTTTATTGGGAAATTACCAAAAAGGAATAGCTTGATTAAATGGAGCCTCTAGTTTTAGGTTTTTGAGGAATCTCCATACCAATTTCCACAGTGGTGTAGTAGGATGTTTTTAATTCTTTCAGGAAGATACCAAAAAGGAATAGCTTGATTAAAACTAACCTCTAGCTCTAGTTTCTTGAGGAATCTCCACACTGATTTCCATAATGGTTGCACTAGTCTACATTCTCACCAGCAGTGAGGTAAGGTTCCCTTTACCCCTGCCAGCTTTTGTTATTTGTTGATTTATTGATAATAGCTCTGCTTTCTGGAGTGAGATTGAATCTCATCATTTTAATTTGCATCTCTTGGATGAAGTAGTAGTTCTTTAAATATTTTCTTAGTTTCCTATTGCCAACCTCCCAGGCCCAATTTAATTTTGGCTAACTAGTCTATTAAGTTAATCTATTGATGTACTCATGGCTGAATGGGCTCTCAGAAGTTTGGGCCTTGTTGGAGGTAGATCCCGGTGGAGTAACCAGGAAATTTGTATGCTTGCCCCATTTTTTTCTTCATTCTTTGCTTACGGGCTGTTGTGGAACTGGGTGCTGTCTTCTGCCAGGCTTTTCCACCTTGTATTTCTGCCTTGGGGCTTGTCAACTATGCACTAAACCCACTGGAACTATCTGCTGAAGAAACCTCTCATCCTCTGAGTTCTGAATGTCAGGTGTACTGTCCCAACAACAGGAAATATGGCAGGAAATTGGTACCACAAAGGTGGGGTGGTTTCTGAGACTGACCTCTGAGCATGTGGTTCAGAAGCATTTTGAACTTGATTGCAGAAGACTGGAATTATTTGAATAAATGGGACCAAAAAGTAAGTAAATTTTAGTAAACTAAGTTTGATAGTGGATTCTGATTGTAGTTCAGAAAACTAAGATGCTGCTTGAAGTTTAAAGAGTAAAAAGGCTCTTAAGGTTTCAGATAAGAATTAAGATTGTATTAGAAACTGAAACAGAGGGGTGCATATTACATTCTGGTCAAAAGTATCTACATTTTGCCTTGAGATTTTGGTAGAGACTAGGATTGAGGCTGGTGATATATCCTCTGGTGGAGGATATTTCAAAGCAGTCCAATATTCAGGCTGTTGTGTAGATACTGTTGTCTGTGTTTAGTCATGTCCACAATAAGAATCATGAGAAAGAATTAGAGGTTAGTTTTGTGAAGTTTACAAGTTCGCCAGAAAGAAAGAAGTTGCAAAAGTCGAGTCCAGAAGAGTACATTTCCAAGATTAAAAATGACCATGCCTATATATGACACAGCCTGAAGGCTCCCCTGTCTTAAAATTTCCTCTACCACATTAATTATTTCATCACCTTTAAACTCAACCCTGGACAAAACCTCTGGAGGTAGAAAAACCGTAAACACATTCCTTGCCAGAATAACAAAGAAATGACCTCTAATCTAGTCCCTGGTGAAGCCCTCATTTCCTTCTGTAATCTCATGAGCACATCTTTCACAAGAATGTAGAGGCTGTTTGGGCTGAATGCTGACCCCTCACTTAGGCCTGCAGGTGTCCTCCAGGAATCTAAAAGCAGGATAAATCCTTGGCACCTCTGCCACCATTTTGCATCTATCTCATTTGATATCTCAAGCAATACCTCTGATTCCTGTTCAACTCTGCACTTAGACATGTTAATCATTTGGCGTGTTCATTCCAAACTGGTGCTCCTCCCATATCAAGACTGAAGACACGAAGACAATAGTAATGAAAGGATTTCTAAAATTATTTTTAATAGAATACGTTTGTGATACATCGTGAACTCATTTGTAGTGGTGAATTGATACATGTGCACGTCACAGCTAAGTTACTTTTACTTCCCCTTTACATCCCTAAGTAAGTTATTTTCAGTGTTTCTAGGACTTCATAGCCAATAGACTGTCAACTGCCAAATTTTATAGCATGGTGCTCCAGACTCTCCAGGTAGGTAGTTCATATCTTCTCATTTGCCCTAAACCTGAAGGAACTAACTCCATCTTGCCTTTCTGAGTTGTCTTTTCCTCTGAGTCTTTCTCTGCTCCAGTCACCTTAGATCCAGTAACAGCTGACGTGATTCATATAGATCCTGTGATAGAAGTTGCCCCCAGCCAGCAGAAGCAGTTTTTAAACACTGACAAAGCACTGAATGGCCTTTCTTAAGATAATGACAACTAGTCCACAGTTTAACCAATGCTACCTGACTACTGATACCTCCGGCAGGACTTCATCATGAATTCTGAAGTTCTATTTAGTACCATGAAGAGAAAGTTGAGTCTTAGTTTAGCCTTGTATTTCTCAGTGTATCTATACTGAATAAGCCACTTTTCTATTTCATAATTGATTTTTCTATTTGACTTTAGGGGCTGGACATGGTCTTTTAAGAGGTTCCAGTGCTTTTCCTGCCCTGAACCAGGACTACTATAAAACATAGTTTACCTGCCTTCCAGAAAAATCCCAGCAACTGATGGATTCACTCCTAAATTCTACAAAATTTTAGGATGCTTCCTCAGTAATACTCCTAAACTCTTCAATAATATTGAAATCAAAGGAGTGTTTCCAAATTCACTTCTGGAAAACACATAAGCCAAATTTCAGATTGTCAACTGCCTGTCTTAGGGCATTTTATCCAAGACCACTGGAGTGATGCTCAGAAGTCTTATCAGAATCCCAGGAGAGAGCACTGGTTCCCCATGTTGCAGATCACTGTTCTCACTTTGCATTGTGGTGTAGTATGGCCTATCACTTCCGTGCTTTCCTCAACTGTATGCCTGAAGGTGGGAAAGAAACCTTCCCTCCCCCTGTTCACAGAATCTATCCTCACCTGAAGTTCTATTACCTGCAGAAGCTCATATGAGCAACTGAATATTATGGCTCCCTTACTCTGATACACTCTGTAGTGGCCCGTGGCATCATCATCTAGTCTCAGTTGGGAACGAAGTATTCCTCTGTGTCTGGTGTGAACTGGATGAGCTGATGCTCCAAAAGCTTTTGTTCTCATAACAGGAGAGAAATTGGACATGTCTTTTTTTTTTTTTCATCTCAACTCAGCTGTGGATATGACACAACAAATACTCTGAGCAAAACTGTTTTCAACCAGAAAAAAACTTTTCATTCTGGTGCCATTTTTACTTACCTGAGAACTAACTTATAGTTTCTTAGGTTCATTGCACAGCTTGGGAACATGGACTTGGTCAAGTTAATCATGAGGCATTCATTGTTGTATGAGTGTGGAGGCATCACTGTAAATAACGTGGGTGCGTTAGTCAGGTATTTGTCTCTTTGACAGAATACATTTATTTTACTGACAGTTTCAGAGGTTTCAGTCCATGTTTGTTTGACTCGACTACCTTTGGGCCTATAGTGAGGCAGAACATCCTGGTGGGGAGTACTTAGTGAAGAAAATCACTACCTTATGAATGCTGGAAAGTAAAAAAGAGAGAAAGTTGCCAGGTCCCGTTATGACCTACCAGGACACACCACCGATAACCAATCTTCCTTCTACTAAGCTTCACCTGCTAAAGCTCTCATCAGTTCTCGTAAGAGCCAAGCCTTTTAGTGCATGAGCCTTTAGGCAACATTTACTGTGCAACCCACAAGTGCAGGGAACATGGAACTCCTTAATTTGGAATTTACAGGATAAGAAACAAAACATGATGTGAGAGGCCACCTGATTATATAGAAAGAATTGTATGTGTGTCACTCACACTATCATTTAATATTATGCATAACTAGAACAAAGAGTCATGTGTCGGAAAGCATAATCCACAGGAAATATTTAACCTCTATGGCTATTTAAGTTGACCAAATGTTACCCATGTCTGAGTTTGTCTCACATGCACTACTTTTAAACTTAGATCTCTACCTTGGGTTACATAACACTTGTGGCACAGAACATCACTTCCACTATTAACTCCATGGGCATATGTATACACAGAGGTTCACTTCCTCGTTTTTGTGAGTATGTGTTCATATAATCACACACTTTTGCTGAACACAGGGAGCATTCAAGTTCTTCCAGCTGTTGAAATACTCACGTTGCAGCCTGCACATCCCTTCGAAGTCCTTGGAAAGGCAGGTCGGCACATGACAAGTCAGGGAGTCCCCTGCATGTGTGTCATTTGCTCTTCCTCCCTCTTCTTATGAGATCATCAGGATTCGGTCATGGGGGGCTCCACTCTAATGATTTTATTGTATCCTAATTACTTCCCACAGGCCTTCCCCTCTGAACAACATAATCAAATTAAATTCGCAACTTCTTAATACCTTAAGAGACTGAACTTCAACACGTGAGCTCCTGGGTGCTACACGTTGAAATCATAATCAAGCCATAACAAATGCTCTTTCTACTACTCAGTTTAAACATTAATGAAAGTACAAATGAAGTTATGTATTTTGAGATTATTTTTCTGTCCTGTTGTATTAATCTGCTCAGGCACTCACAGAAAAATACCACACTGAGTGACTAAAATAACAGGACACATTTCTCACAGATTTGAGGTTGGAAGCGCAAGAACCATGCGCTTTCATGGTAGGTTACATCTGAGCCTTTTCTCTTGGACTTCAAAAGATTTTCACAGGACTTCTTCTGTGTGCACAGAGGGAAAAGGGGGAAGACAGAATGGAAGAGAGAGAGAGAAAGCTCATTGGTTTCTCTCTGCTTATAAGCTCACATGCTTTCAGGGAGGAGGTGAAGGAAGAGAAGTGTCACGGATGCTCATGCTTCCAATCCCCTTCCTGGAGGACACTGCACCAGCCTGATGGTCCTCAACACTTATGTTTAGATTCAGATGCTACAGTTACTTAGGGGTTAGATGTGATTCAGAAGTAACATCATGTTAAGGGGACACACTTTAAACTAGGAGACCTGGCTTCACATTCTGCTTTTTTCTGCACCACTAGAGAACTCCGAATATATTTCCCCATCTTTCTAAACTTCAGTTAGCACATGGTATAATTTATGTTCTGGTTCACTTACTAAGTCATGCATACTGAAGTCCTGCACAGCAAAATCTACCTAGTGGTGCAGCTTCGGCACCTCACTTGGAAACTAGTAAGGCCCTGCCCAGTGTCCCCAAATACCCAGGACCTTTGGGAAGTGGCTTGGGTCCTGGCTGGGCCCCACCCAGAGACTCCAAGCACCTGGCCAATGTCCATGTAGTGAGTTGCACATGCTGAAGGCCTACACACCAGAATCGACCTAGCGGGGCAGCTTCAGCGGTACAGTATCAGCACCTAGCCTGGAACCTAGTAGGGCCTTGCTCAGCATCCCCAAACATCCAGGACCTTTGGGAAATGGCTCGGGTCCTGGCTGTGCCCCACCCAGTGACTCCGAGTGGTAGGGGAACCTCCTGTGCTAAGTGGCACCAGCTCGATTCCTGCACAGCAAACTCCAGCTAACCTTGCAACCTGAGCACCTCAATTAGAACCTGGTAGAGCCCTGACCAGGGACCCCAAGTAGCCAGGTAGCTTTGGTATGCTGTGTGGTATGAGCTAAAGGACTGTGCAGTGTACTCCATCTAGCTGTTCAGTCTTGGTACGCCACTCAGAACCTGGTAGAGTACCATATAGCAAACTCAAGAAGCCGGGAAGCTTCAGAGTGCCACACTGGGTATGCTGAAGGTCCACCCAACATACTCCCCCTATTTGAGAGGCCTTCCAGTGCCACTAGGGCCTGGGTAATACAAGAAAATGACAAAATAGAAAAGGAAAATGCAAGCTCAAACCTCCAGCCCATCCCAATGAAGCCTAGGAGACATGGACATAGAAGAAAGTGTAAGACATACACTTGAAACTTCTGAACTGATAGCAACTGAAGTAAAGAGACAACTCCATGAGGCTATAAAGAAACTCAGATCAGAAACAATCTTCCAGGTAAAAGAAGAAATGATAAATGTAATAAAAGAAATGCTGAATGCATCTAAGGAAGACATAGTTTAAAAAATTGAGGAACAATGCAAAAAGATGGAAATCTTAAATGAACAATTTAAGAAAGAAATAGAAGGCATGAAACAGTTTCAAACAGATTCAAAGAGATATCCAAAAAATCAAAAATTCCACTGAAAGTTGGCAAAACCGCCTCAATGAATGTGAAGACAGACTTTCAGACCTTGAAGGCAACATTGCAGTGAGTGAACAGGAAAGAAAAGATCTTTTAAAAACAACAAGGGATTAGGAAATAACAACTCAACAGCTGCAAGATGATGCAAGGAAAAACAATATACAGTTCATAGGTGTAAATTAAAAAGAAGGTGACAACATAAATGATATCAAGAGACTATTTACAGAAGTAATACTGGAAAATTCCCCAAATGTGGGAAAGGAAACTGACATAAGTGAAGCATATAGAACTCCAATTAGCCATAACCAAAATAAATCTATACCCAGACATATAACAATCAACATCTCAGAAATTTAATGTAAGAACAGAATATTAAAAGCAGCATCAAAAAATGAAATACTTAGGAATCAATCTAACAAAAGAAGTAAAAGATCTGTACAGTAAAAATTGTATTACTTTGAAAAAGGAAATTGAAGAGGATTTCAGAAAATGGAAAGATATTCCCTGTTCATGGATAGGAAGAGAAATATTGTGTAAATGGCCATTCTCCCAAAGTTGGTGCACAGACTTAATGCAATTCCAATCAAAATACTATTAGCATACGTCACAGATCTAGAGAAATCATTCCTAAGATTCATCTGGAACCAGAAGAGACCTAGAATATCAAAGGCAATTTTGCGGAACAAAGATAAGGCAAGAGGCATAACAATACCTGACTTGAAGTTATAGTACAAAGCTACTGTGATAAAATCAGCATGGTACTGGAATAAAAACAGACCTGAAGATCAGTGAAATAGATTAGAAGATACAACTACAACTACAAACACACCCAGCCACCTTATATTTGACAAAGTGGCCAAACATGTTCACTGCAAGAAAGACAGCCTTTTTAATAAGTGGTACTGGAAAAACTGGCTTTCCATATGCCAGAAACTAAAACTAGACCCATGCCTATCACAATGCACTAAACTAAAGTCAAAATGGATCAAAGATCTAAATATTAAAACAGAAACACTAAATCTACTGGAAGGCAAAGTAGGTAAAAATCTTGAAGACATAGAAGTAAGCAGAGAATTCAAGAACAAAAATCAAATTGCATGGGAAATGCTTTCCAGAATCAACTACTGGAGTCTCGTCTTATTAAAAAGTTTTTGCACATCAAAAGAAATCTCCAACAGAGTGCAGAGAATACCCACAAATTGGGAAAAAAATCTTATTCAACTGTCTCTCAGACAAAGAACTTCTATTTAGAATATATAAAGAATTTTAAAAAATCAGGCCCCTGAAATTCAAATACCCAATCCAAAACTGGGCATCTGAGATGAATACACACTTCTCAGATGAAGAAATACAAATGGCAAATAAATACATGGAAAAATGTTCAGCATCATTGGTCATTAGAGAAATGCAAATTAAAGCAACACTAAGATTCCATCTCACTCCAGAAAGTAATGCCAGGATCAAGAAAACAACCAATAACAAATGATGGAGAGACTGTGGGGAAAAAGGAACTCTTTGGCACTGGTGGTGGGAGTATAGACTGGTGCAGCCTCTGTGGAAATCAGTCTGGAGGTTCCTCAAAAAGCTGGGATTGGAAATCCCATTTGACCCAGCTATTCCACTTCTAGGCATACTCCCAGAAGAACTGAAAACATCATACCACAGTGATATATGTGCACCCATGTTTATAGCAGCACAATTTGTAATACCTAAATCTTGGAAACAATCCAAATGCCCATCAACTGAGGAATGGATAAAAAGATGTGGTATGTTTATACAATGGAGTATTACTCAGCTATAAAGAAGGATCACATTGAGGCTTTTATAGGTAAATAGATGTGACTCGAGACCAGACTCATAAGTGAAATAAATCAAGCTCACATGTGTAAATACTGTATTGTTTCCCTAGTGTAAGAAACTGAAAGAGTAAATAAAATACAAACTCTTCAATAAATATTTTGAAAGGATAAGAAACTGCTCAAAGGGGAAAAATAATTCAGATAGGGAAAAGGAGAAAAGAAGGAAGGGAAAAGAAAAAAGATGTAAATTTATATATATACTTTTAGGATAGCTAGGATGATTGTACTACTGAATCTCTTAGTTCTTGGAACAAAACAGTTAACACTCATAGGATAAGATCAATTTTGCAAGCCTTGTAATCTGAGTAACTCTTCTGAAGATAACTAAGCAAAATAACAACCTTAGTTATGTTCCTACCACCTTGTTGTGAAAGGCTATATTGTTATTGTTTTTGGTTCTTTGTTATTGTTATATGTCTCTTTTGCTTCTTGTTTTTCTTGTATTTTGTTTTGTTTTGTTTTTCCCTCTAATACAGAAAGGATAGATATACATTTACAGGCTTATAAATGCCTATAACTTCTCCTAAAGAATTTACAAGAATTGATTTTATTATATGTGATGGTATGAACAGATACTTTGAACAAAGCAAGACATTATGATATACACTGCTGATTTCATATCATCTTGTGTTGAAGTCCAAGAATGCTTTTATTCTTTGTTTTGATTGGTTTTAGTCTGTTTTCTATTATTTGATTTCAATATGTGTGAAGGTATGGACAGCTATTTTGAGGAAAACAGACATTATGATAGCTATTGTTGGTTTCCTATTGTCTGGTTTCGAAGGCTCATAATGCTTTCACTCTTTTGTTTTGATTAGTTTAATATTACTTTGTTTTGTTTGAATTTATTGTGTCTGAAGACACGGACAGTTATTTCAAAGAAAATAACAGTCATTATGATAGCCACTTTTGATTTCCTGGTGTCTTGTTTTGAAGTCCTGTGTTGCTTGCATTGTTCTATTCTGATCTGCTTTGTTCTGATTTGTTTTGCTTTTATTCTTTTTAAAATAAAAACATTTATATTCTGTAACTATCATGCAATAATTGAGCCTGTAGTATTTACACAGAATAGAGTTCAATGTAGTTCATGATTGTGGAGGCTGAAAAATCCAAAAGCATGGCTTCATCATCTGATAAGGGTCTTCCTCCTACATTGTAACCTAGCACAGGGAAATGCATGGAGACACAGAGCAAGTTTGCCAGAGAGAGCCCACTTTTACAGCAAACCATTCCCCTAATAACCCATTAATGCATACCTGAGGAGAAAGCCATCAGGACTGAGTCTTCTTCCAAACGTCCAATGTCTCAGTGTTGCCTCATTGGGAATGAGGCATCCAAAACATGAAATTTGGTGTGGGGGGAGGGGGCATTTGCAAAACACAGATGCAAGCTGGTAAGAAATGTGCAAGGATGCCTGTTTTGCAGTTTTGCCTTGAAAATCCAAGAGTAGATGTCATGACATTGATTAGGGTCTGATGTGCTGACTCTGTTTCTCCTCTATGTTCAGCCTTCCATCTTAAGGAGGACACAGCAGCACTGACCCTGATGAGATCTGGACAACTCCTGGTCTCTCATTCACACTTGCTAGAGCTCTGTGGAAAGGGAGAAAGCAAGCTGGTGATATTGCTATGTACCAGTTCAGACATACCAGTGGAAATGTGAATGCTCCCTGAGATCCCTGCTGAGATAATCAATCTTTCAGCCCTTCCATATGTCACTTGGATCCAGAAACATACAGGTAACACATAGCTCCTCACTGCACATGCCTGGACTGGTACAGCAGTGGTTGAGCCCTACTTGTTCAACACTTGGAATCCCCCACTCAGAAGAAAAAACAAACTACTTGTCACCAGAACCTTACTACCATCGCTTTGTATCAAAAAAGAAGTCAGACATCAGCTTCAAAAGTGGTGAAATCTTTGGAACAATCCTCATCAGTCAGAGAGGCAGGCAGGTCCCTGGTCTTTTGCACAGTTGTGCTAAACTGTAACAGATCATCCCTGACCAAAGAGCCTTTAACCTGCTTGACAAACAGGAAATTTGTAGGCCTGCAGGGGAATTCCTGGGTCTCCTGTTTCTCGGAGGCTCAGTCAAGTTTTACATCTCGATTCCTGAATGGGTCTAAACATGTTAGCCTCACTGTTTTTCTTTTTTCCAGCGTTCGTCTGTTGTTTTCATCCTCCTTTGATAGGTTTCAAACTGGCTACAGAAAGCAAGAATGATTACTCACGGCATTCTCCTTGATCCCTGGCCAGTCAGTTTCCAGCATATTCTTTTGAAACATTTCACAGCGAGGAAGTGGCTCAGGGAATTTACAGTGTTCCTAGGTGCCCAGAGCCCTGTGCATCTACCAGTGACTTTCTACCCACCTCTGCTCTTCTGGACCAATAGGCTTTCTCTCCACTGCACCTCTGAAATGAAGGGAACACAAGAAATGCTGGGAAAAAAATAAAAGTTGAAGGTAAATGAGTTAAGAGGTGAGATTTCCTTCTCCCTGATTAATTTATTGATTCATAAAATGAGTCCCAATTTTTAGGGATAACTACAGAAGAATAAATGTCTGTTCATGTTCAGTACAGATGCAACCCTTTTCTGAATGTTTTTAATTCACAGTTGCAAAACTCATAGATAAGGAGTGGTATTGTCAGGGTATGTACCACCTACATGGGGTGAAGAACGTTTTATATAATGTTTGAATTATTATCACGCCTGGCAGGTGAAGATCTCTAAGCTGACTTTTCTGCAGTCTTGGTCCATTTGTCATATTTCACACGGACCCTGGAGGAAAGATGAGTGAGTTATCACACACAGGAGTGGGGATAGACTGGAACGTACCGAGGAGCTCTCAATCAGTGCCTTTCTTGTCCTTCCTGTTCATCTCAACCAGAGCTTCCCACATTATCAGAAAACACATCCTCCCATTACTTTGCCAGAAAAATTTATGATTAGCAAATGATGAATAATGGCTCTTCTAATCCAATGAGCATTATCCATATATTGTTGTCTGCAAACCAAGGACAGCGGCCTTGAAAGAGACCACATCAGCTCACAGCGCCTGGACCCTGGATTTCTCATCTCCATAATGGAAGCAAAGGGGTCTCTTTTGTTCAAGAGCCTTGGTCTGTAGCACATGGTCATGGCAGCTCAAGCTCACTGGTAAAGATGGCAAGAGGGTCTCTGTGTTGCTGTTCCAAAAATGCCATCCTGGGCATCAGTGTAAGCACACATTTTTGAGAATGGATCATTCATTTTTTTCAAAAAAAAAAAAAAAAACAACTTTACACTCACTTCGATACATTTCAGTTGTGTTTTAAAAAGATACATAAAAACATAAAAATTTGCTACATTGATTTTGTATCATGTGATGTTCTGATACATGGTTACTTTGTGCAATGTTTAAATGAATTTGTGCATACCTATGTCCTACAATATTATTTATTTATTATTGATATAGGAAAAATGATCCCAGACCTCCAAATGATATGGGGGAATGAAACTCCCAACCTATTATATGTCCGGCGTGAGTTTGTGTTCTCTAAAAATCGAAGAATGAATTTTAGGAACAACGGAGGGTAAGAGCAGAGTGTATTTATTGAGGGAAAGAAAGCTTCTGTCTGAGAGACAGAAGGGGACCCGAGCGGGTTGCCAAAGACTCTGTCATATTTAGGGACTTTTATAGAGTAAAACCATGAGGTTAGAGGGGTCCAAGGCGGGGAAAATGGGAACCTGCAAGGTGGGCATAAGGTGGGACATAACTACAGTTAACCAATAAGACTAATTGCTCAGGTAGAATTGATTAAATCAAGGACAAATGGGGAAGCGAGTCACGTAGTAAGCGGGGGATGTTTAATGACAATGACTCTTCCTGTAGTGGGTTGTGATGCTGACTCCTGACTTCCTCAGGGTGATAGAGAACTATCTAGAATATCAGTCCTTAGGATATGGGTGTATTTGTTCTGTCTTTTGTCTTGATATCTGGCCCACAGCAGGAGGTGTCTGTCTCCTCAGAGGTTACAAGGTATCTGAACTTCTGCACTGGTTCCTTTGAGGGCCTAGCCCTATCTGACTGCCTATAATATTTTTGTCTAACTCAGTTTTCCTGTAACATTATCACCACAGATGTAATGATGGGGTATTCTTTTCACTTTTCTAAGCCTACTTTCTTTCCCTATGGCTGGCATCCAGTAATTAAATGCCTCCCAGAAATCAAGTCAAGAATCCATGATTTCAGATGCTGCAAGTCTGTAAAGATGAGGGGGACTGGACTAAATAACCATTAAATTCTCTGTTCTGGAGTTAGTATTCTATGATTGGACAGGATTATACTCATATTCTGTGACCTGAAATTAATATAACAAAGCTTTCCAAATGACAATAAAAGAGTTGTGAAATATTAAAGTTTTCCCATATGGATGCTGATAAAATAACAAAATCAGAAGCCGGTTTTAGGTACTCATTCAGAAGGTGATTCAACTGTAGGAAGCTTTTTTAGCATTATGCAGTCCTATATTTACCAAACTTTTTTCTCAACAATTCTTTTTTATTACAACTTTTATAATCTTGAAGAAATTTTTATCTGAAGTTTTTCATGCATTCAGGTATTTTGCATGATGTCTGATGCAATCAACTTATAAAGGTGGCAATGAAGTTGTAACTATAATCATAACCCTTTTGTAATCTAAAAACAAGAGAGGTTTCATTTTCTGTACAGGCAGCAATGAAATTTGGGAGTAGTTCTCCATCTGAAAGGAACTGGTCATCTTTTCCTTGATTAGTCTGTACGCCCAGCTGAGAACCTGGATAGGACTTGACAAGATTGTTACATTATAAGTCTTTCATTTACTTTGATTTGTTCCCAAATATCTAGTAAAGACTTTTTCCCCCAACAACAGAGCACTGTGCAAGTTACAAACTGCAATAAATGCTGACAACGATTGTATTTTCCAGGGTTTTTCAAAGCACAAACCAGAGCTTCATATCCTCTCACAGAGTGGCCATAAACAGACATACATTGGAGTCCACTGGAAAATTGACATTTATGAATCAGGAATGCTCCTCTGTTAAGAGTACATAGAAGTACATTCTGTAGTTAGTTTTCCAAGGGTCTTCAGTGGTATTCATATAAAACCCCACTCCAGTGCCAAAGTCCCAGTTATCATCTTCTCTAATATGTCATTTACAAGGACTAGTATCTGGAGTAATGATGACTGGGCAGTGATGAGACAGCTGGATGATAACCAGACTTTGTTATAAAATTGTGTTCTGTTCAAGTTAAAATAGAAAGCCAATACAGGGCAGACTGCTTTCCAGTTTCTGCCTCTGGTGGTAAGGAGATAGTAAATTTCATTTTACACTTCAGTCCCACACTCTTATATTCAAAAATTTTCTGCAATCTCCCAACACACTTGCTTCTGAAATCTACTTCAACTCCATTCTCCTTATGCCGAATTGCTGTTTGCTCGCCTATTCAAAAGGGATGTGGCAGCAGTTAGTGTGAACTGGTAAGGCTGGATATAAGACCGTACCATGTTTTATCAGGAGGTTCGTATTATATTATACAATGTGCAGTTAGTAGGAACATAAAATATAAATAAAATAAAGTATTAAATTCTTAATATGCATTGCACATTTAGAATAAATATCAACATTTTCATATCAACTGTGTACTTGCTTACAAAACCTAAAAGATAGCACCAGAAATAAATCCCTATATGAACTACAATGAGAATACCTATAGAATTCTACAACAACAATAATCATTATTTCAGCTGTTACACCCAAGGCAGTCTTCACTCATGACAACTGTATGATCCATGAACACATCTCACTTACACTGACCACAGGTCATTCAGTGTTGCAGGATATTCTTGTCACCTCTCTTGTCTTCATGTTCTGTCAGCAGGTACCTACTATACTGCACAAAGGGCACTTAGCAGGAAAATAAGAAATCAATAAAATAATACAACAAATATGTAATGAGTGCTTAGAATAGACATCAACATTTTCATATCAGCTGTTTACTTGATTACAAAACCTAAAAGATATCATTAGAAATCAAAACTTATGTGAACTACAATGTAAATACAAGCAAAAGTCTATCGCAAAGATATTCTTTGCTTCAACTGTCACATCCAAGGTAGTCTTCATACATGAAAACTGCATGTTCCATACATGAGTATTGCTTAACCTGGTAGCACATATGTTTTGTTTACCAGTCCTTTCTTGTAGGGCACAGTTGACCTCTTTTTGGTTTTCCTGTTTTCTTAGTAAGTGTTTCAGATGCTGAGCCTGCCTGTTCACCGGTCAGCTCATAAGTGTGCACCACAGTTTTTGCCTGGTTCCCTGGCAGAAACACTTTGCTTTTCCTCTGCTATAAATGTTTTCTTATGAGTTTCAGTCACAGTCTAAAAGATTTACTTAGAAAGAAAATGTCTCTGTGATATTTTGCACTTATGACTTTCTTTGTAAACTACTGAACTATTTATGCCACAAAGAATCAAGTAAAACACAACCATTGGCTAATGCTTTGTATGTTGAGTGACATCATAGTTGCTGTATAACTCAACAAAAACTTCTACTCCACCTTCGGCTTTGCTGTGGGATGCTTCCATTTCAGATTTCTGTTCAGTCAAGGTTTCACTATTAATATTTCCATCACGGTGCAATACTGACATCAGCAGTACCAGTTTGTTTTCCTTTACCATATGTAAGGCCAATGTTACATCTTTCTGAAATCCAAAGACTGTGCTATACAATTCTCTGTTTTGAAATTGCAACATTTCATTTGGAATTTCTATTTTATTCCTGCATCTATTTCCAACAGAGATCCATTTGTGCTCTGTTAGCAAATATAGCATCAATTGGAAACTGATAAACCAGTTGTCAAATGTCACATTTCAGTTAGTTTGGGAGATGGGAACAAGTCTGTTTTCAACATTATTTAGTCTGTTACTATAAATAAGGACATTGTGCCTGAGTTCCAAGATAAATTTCTAAAATAAAAGTGTAATACATCTTTGCATCTACAAAAGCATGAATTTTTATGCCACATTTGGAAAGTTTCTTGGGAATATACTGCCTGAAGCTACACTGATCATGAAATGCTGCAAGATGTATATCAATAGTCATGTATTCAGATGGTGTGCAAATTGCCTGACAATTAGGAACAAATTTCTCTAGTCATGAGTGGATGGCCAACAGATTATCAGTTCTTTTTCTTCCTTGGTGAGTGGTTTTGTCATCAAACCTCAGGCAATTTTGAAAGAAAACAAATCTCCTCATGTCACCATTATTCTACAAACCTCAAATCCACACCCATCAGTTTTGCATAGTTTTTACATTGCTGTGGTTACCATGAGATAGCCCTGCTAAGTACAGCACACCTATCAATGCTTTAAGTTCATAAGTGAGGTGTCATAACAAATGCATTTTTGAGATGGCTATTGATGCATACAAAATATTTTACTTGTAATGGAGCATTTATGTATTTCATCATCTTGTAGCATTTTGTCTGCTACAAACAATTTCCAACACTGAATGGCAGTGTTAGTATTTTGTCCAATAGATTTCCCACCCCTACTAAGATCCTCACTATATTTTTGGACCTATTTCTATCATTGAATCATTCCATTTTGTTGCATTATCATTTTGTATCACTTAGACTAATCAAATATGTACTCATATTGCTATTTTCTTCATCATCTGAATTAAGAAGGTCTTCATTTCCTGTGTCCATATTGGTCAATTCTTGCTCCATTTCACTGTCACAGGAACCTTGGCTCACATCACCAACATTACAGTTATCATCTTCATTATCTATGCATGACTTTTTCCCAAACTTGCAAATCTGGTTTTTCATGTGCCACTGTGTTGAATGGGACTACTTCTACAAGAAAAATCAAAAGAAAACTTTTTAAAAACAAATCCTTAGCAGTGAGCATTTCATGGGTAGACCTCACCTGTTGCTGTTTTGGAGGTCCTATACATGCCCTGCTATTCTGCCAAATGGGTGAATACACACGTGGGTTTTGCTTTCTCCAGATGCAGCTACTGTGACAAAATACACGCTACATGTGATAAAATACATGTTTAAAAAACAGAAGAGTGGTGTGGGTGCATTTAACTCCTTGTGATGCTCAGGTAAACATATGAAAAATTTGTTAGATGAACATTATGCAGGTAAACTCCCAGCTTGTTACTTTTTCATACATGCACACACCTTGCTGTTCATCATAGCAAAGTGTCTTGTATCCACAGGTGCAGTTACTGAGATGCACAACCAAGTGGTGTTATGCTAAAGTACAAGTTTACAGCAGAAAAGTATGAGATGCATTGTAACTTAATGCTATGTCCCATAAGTTCCACAGAGCCTCACTACTCACTGGCATTCCTCAGACTCAGCATCAACAGCAGCATGAGCAGGAATGTCTGAGCCTTCAGAATTCTGAGGCAAAGACAGGCATGGTGCACACCTATAAAACCAGCATTTGGGAGGCTAACGCAGGAGGATCACTGCAAGTTTGAGGCCAGCATGGGCTACAGAGTGAGTTCAAGCCAGCCTGAACTGCATAGTGAAACGCTGTCTCAAAAATACAAAAAGAAAGAAAGAAAGAAAGAAAGAAAGAAAGAAAGAAAGAAAGAAAGAAAGAAAGAAAGAAAAGAAAAAGAAAGAAGGTTGGTACCATATTTCCAATACCCCTCAAAAATACACCTGCATGCTAAAGCCTTATTGATGTAGTCAGTTTTTCTGTAGATCTGACAAAAACACAAGGTCAGCTTCCTAAGCCCTCAGTCATGTGTCCTCAGGGACCTGAGATTGTATGTTTAACTCAGTTCCCTGGGAAATTGTGGTGCCCAGCCAAGTGGGAGACCACATCCTCTTCTTACAGATGAGAGCACTGAGCTTCAGGGATAGGGGTGGTGCAGATATTGTCAAGTGCATACTCTCAAATATAAATAAATAACTTGGTCTCCCTTGTTGCTGAGTTTGGATTCTGTCCCCAGTCACTGCATCTTGTGTCCCTGCCCCAGAGCTGGGGAGGCTGAGGACCCTGTCTGGTTCATTGGCCCTGGATGGCTTCTTAGGCTTTTTACTCTGATGCCTTTTATCTCTGACACAATAAAAAGACCCTCCAGAGCCTTTGGATCACCACAGCCTCTGCAAACCTCCTTTCTATGTACAGAGTAAAATTCTCTCTACAGAGCTGGGTTTTTGAGGGGAAGAAAATTGAAGGTTTCCAGTGTTGTTGGTCCTGAGGCTCATGAAAATGAAACATAAAACTCAAGTACAATTCAAAGTCCGGATGTCACTCAGTGCAGTAGAGTTTGTTTTTTAAAGAAATCCTTTTATCCTTTATGGTTAGGAATTCAATGCATTTTATGAAATGGAGAACATAAGAGAAAGAGTACAAAGTTCTCATAATTTACCCTCCCCAAAATGCCTTCCTCAAATTGGCCAACAGTCTTCAGTCTGTCTGAGCATCTTGGTCTCCATCACAGCACTCACACCACCTGGGCAGATCTGCAGTTGGCGGAATGAAGCCCATGATCACTGCATCATGAGTTTTCTCCTTTCCCACCCATCAGCCTGCTGGTTGTTTTTTTAGCCCCTGTGTTCTCAGGCCATATGTATTAAGTTCTATCAGAAGATTTATCTATATTTTGCTCATGTACTATGATTTGTGGAATACTAAAATCAAGGGCAGTGGACTAATTAATCTGGTTTTGGAAATTTCAAGGCAGCCTAATGTTGAGGTTGTGGCATGGATGCTGTTGGGGACTTTAGCCAGCTCTACACTGAGCAATAGGAACAAAGAGCACAACAGGTTGATTTTTAAAAGTTGAGTCTGACCAGAAAGGAAACTTCAATAAAGTTTGTGCCTGTAAATTTGGAGCACCAGAGATCTTGGCTGTTTTGAAAACAAGCATAAAAATAATCCAAGTATTTTACATCAAGGATGACCTTGGTGTCATCCTGGTGTTGCTGGCTTTAATGGCATGCAAAATACAAACATTATCAGGTTATGGAAGCTTCCACCCAGATTTGAAAAAAAGCCTGGGAGTCCAGACTATTTGCTATTGACAGGACAGTGTGGGAAGCTGCGAGTGAGGCCCAGAGTGCAATGGTGACCAGTAAAGTTGGAGAAGCCATGAAATTACAATATCTGAAGGAAGCCAGAATTACTGAGCAAATCCAATCCAAAATAGAAGCAATAAAAGAAGCAACATCAACAATGCCCTAAGGGTGGCTTGCATCCTGACATCACTTGCCTGAGGTGCTGGACTTGAAGCTATAGAGTTTGCTCTCTGCCCTGCTGTTTGCTCTCCCTTTAGTCATATTTCTTTTTCTCTCCCAGTTCCTCCTTTTGGAAAGGGAATATTTAACCTGTGCTATTTTATATTGGCAGTTTTTAACCATCTTTTTATAGTTGGCTCCACTTACAGCTAAGAGTTTGCTTTAAATCTCAGAGGAAACTTTGGACATGCACTTTTCAGCAACAATGGAGTTGTTATGATTTGGGTAACAATCAGAAATAGATGAAATGTAGTTTGTGTAAAGAGATGTGCATGAGTCTTTTGCAGAGCAAGATGTGGAAGGTTACATTTATATTTTAGCTGTACCCCCAAAGCCACATGCATTCAGAGCTGGAGCCCATGCAAGGAGCTTGAATTATGGGGCTAACTCTGCTGACTCACTGCCAGGAAGTGGTGTCTGGTCAGGAGAGGCGGGTCACAGTGGGTGTAACCTGGAGGGATATATCTCTCTTCCAGATCCTCCCGTTATCTCACTGCTTTCTGGCCACCTTGACATCAGAAGATTTCCTCCATATCAGGCACTTCCACCATGCTGCTGACCATTGAAGGACTGAAACCTCTCCAAACTGTAAGTAAAAATAAAGCTCTCCTCTTTGAACTGTGCGTGTTTGGTATTGCTTCTCAGCCACTAGGAAAGTGACTTAGATACTGCTGTAATCTTTTTAGTCACAGTGTCCAAATAATGCAGTGAAAGCCCATCTTTCACACTCTGTTCTTTCCCTCTGTGTTTTGCACATGTTTTATTAATTTCAATAACATTCTTCTCATTTCTGTCTTTTATACTTTATACATACCTGTAAGAAAAGTTTAAATAAATCTCATTTTCATCAATGGTTTCCTGAACATTACCCATAACAAGAAAGCACACAATTGTTGCAACAGCAGGATTCTTGGCACATATTTGTTTCTGTGCATCATTTATTCAGTGATTATGTAAGCCTTGTTTCCTGCCTGCATAACCAGAAGGAAAAAATTCCACCTACAAAACTACTTGTCAGAAACAAGAGGACAGTCTGATGTGTGACCCTCTTCCCCCCAGTATAAGATGACAGTTTGAATCAATTCACTCTCTATTCTGACTTCTTTTTTTTTTTCTTTTGTACCAGGGATCGAACTCATGACCTTGTACTTGCCAGGCAGATACTGCTATTCTGACATTTCTTGTATTACAGATATCTCTCCTGGGCTGTCTCCTATTCCTGGTCCACTGCAACACTTCAAGCAACACCCGCTGCTACACTGTACAAATGGAAGGTCACGGCAAAAATTTTGATGGTAAGTGATGGATTTTAATATTGATCATGTGACTACTTCCTGGTGGATCAGGCAGGTTGTAACTTTTGACTCAGTATAGGAAGACAGGTGAGGACAGGTAGAGCAAGGGAGTCACACGAGGGTCTTCAACTTGACCTACCTGTCAGACAGTCATTCTCAATTCTGTCTGGCAGAGAATTCCTTTCAGAGCTCTTGAAATTTACAAATCCTTGGGTTCTGTCTAAGACCTGATGAATCATAATCTCTCTTGTCAGAGCAGCACATTTTATAGTTCCTTAATTGACTCCCACGTGTGTTCAAAATTAAGAACCATTGCTTAATCCAAAGAGGTATTTGGACTTTGATCTTCATGGCAAACCTGGGGAGTCCTGCCAGCTGATCGAGGGGATGGAAAAGTAGATGTAAGAGTTGCATCAACAAGGAAGCCCTGGTGGTGCAGAGTGTGGGCATCCTTCAGGCACATGTGTGCATAAGGTTCTCAGCAGCAGTTTCTACCCTTGATTGAACACTGGTTTCATTTGGTGACCATTCTAAAATCATAGCAGCATGTGCCCACATCCAAGGATGCTGCATCCGTGCTCTGTTTTGTGGCTTAGCCTAAAATTTTTCCTACATTGTTTTTATAAATTTATTTGTTTGGGCCCTGTTGATTGAGACCAGGGCTTTTTGCATGCTGAAATTGAGATCTTCCCTTGACCTGTAACTGTTCAATATACTTACTTTTTGGTACCGAAAGTGTTCACTCTTAGGTGCATGAAGGATTGAGAACCAAAATAAAAAGTAATAAATTAAAAGGTACAGAAATAAGGAATTTTAAAGAAATACTCCATTAAGAGAAAGCAGGTTCAAAATAAGACTAAAGAGGAAGGCCTTAGTTATTCTGTACCTGTCCATTTGAAATAAAATATAGAAGGATCTGTTTCCTTTGGAAAAAGTTATCAGTTTCACAGACTTATCAGCACTGAATTTCAGCTGAGGGTAAACAGAGAAGCACCGTAGTTCATGCCTTAGAAATTGTCTATCATCGCATAGACAGGTTGGGCCCCGGTATTCCTTCTGTTGTATGACTTGGTGACTCCACTGATGGCACTGTATGGATTTTTCAGTATGCAGGTATCTCCTTGGAGTCACATACAAGAAGAACTCAAATTGGACAAATGCTGAATGTGAGACTTGCTCTTGTGATGAAAATGGAATGAAATGCTGCACTACGTGAGTATAATTTCTTTAGAGGCTCAGCGGAAACCTGGTTATCTCTAAGAAGCAGATGTTGTTTTGCATTCACAATGCCATCCTTTGCAGCTTTCTAATAAACTTGATTTTGTAGGGCAGTTTTAGATTCACAGTAAAATTAAGTAGAGACACACATTTCTCTTGTGTCTCCTTCAGCTAAATGCACAAGATCCCAAAACTGTCAATATTTCCAGAAATGCTTCCACGTTCTATCTTTCAGAGCCTCTGTCTACATATGATCACCAACCAGACTTTGCAGTCTACTGGAGGATTCCCTTTGGATGTGATGGAGGGATTTAGTTTTCATTCCTGTATCTTATAAAGATCAACTGTATCTAGTACTTTTATACTGTTGTGTAACATTCCTAAAAATCATTCTTCGGTCCTATCAATCTTATACAATTCAGCACCCTTCCAGCCCTCTGTTCTCTCCCCGTGTTCTCCAACTCATGGCCACCACTGTTCTTTCTGCACTGACAAGTGTCTCTTCTCCAT
Organism: Dasyprocta punctata; assembly: GCA_004363535.1. NCBI lineage: Eukaryota > Metazoa > Chordata > Mammalia > Rodentia > Dasyproctidae > Dasyprocta > Dasyprocta punctata. The sequence goes on along the minus strand of RJWM01005914.1, from coordinate 31,400 downwards.
AGCTTCACATACCTGTATCCCTGAAATATTTAACTGGTCGAGACTACTGAACCTAGCTTGATGCTCTCAAGGTTTACCCTTTATGCAGCATGTGTTAGAATGTCCTTCCACTTCAAGATCTGTAACATTGCCCTTTATGGACAGAACATATTATGCTTCTCAGTTATATTCACCTGTAGATGGGCAATTGGCTTGTTTCTACATTACTTTATTTCTATTTACCTATTTATTGTATTTATTATGAAATATGTGTATTTAGTTTCCTGGGGACAAAAAAAATCATATCCAATAGTTAGATGCTATTCTAAAATTTATCTTGATGACCATTGTATTCTTGACTTTGGAGGATTTTAAGAACAGGGGTTATTTAAACACAAGTAGATGGAAGGACTGGGAACTATCAGGGTGATATACGGTGTCCCTCGTCCTGTAATGCCTGTGTGCCTTCACTGCTTGCACTGAAATCACAGAAGCCAAGGGTTCTTCAGATGTTTTCTGCTGGGCCTCTAGGGGGATGAGAAAGCTTTATCTCTCAGAGGACAGAATACAGTTATCTGCAGTCATGGCAAAAGGAGGCACCACACTTCCATCCCTGGGTCCATTTGATGTCTTCCTGTCATTCAACCTTGGATTGCAGTGCTTTCCAAGAGTAGTAGTAGTATTTGCCTTATTTGTTTGGTTTCTGTGGCACTGGTCATGAATCCCAGATGCATATATGCTAGGCCAGTGCTCTAGCACCAAGCTACAGCCCTGTCCAACAGGACCAGCTTCATTGAGAGAAACATTTGTGTGAAGTAGCATTTCTCAAGGCTACCACTTAAGCCGAATATCACCAAGTCCCTCAGAGAGTTCCTTGTGAACCCCAGTGATTAGAGTAAAAAGCAAGTGACTTAAAAGGAAAGTATGAATCCTATAAGCATTAAAGTACTTGGAAAATTCTGCCTATGTTCATTTGTGAGAGGATTTGTGGTTAGTGCACAGGGGAGCAAAAAGTTTGATATAAAGACTGAGGTAGGTGTCTGGAGCAGCAACCCAAGCATTGAAATGGCAAAGCACTGATGGGTATAGAACCGTCCTGTTTTTGTGGCACTTGACCATGTTGTTTTGTTTTGTTTTGCTTTGTTTTGTTTTTTAGTAAGTAACATTTGAATGTACAGTGAAGCCATGTCCTGACCATGTTCTGGGCTGGTCAACAATTTCTCCCACACAAGGAATCACTCCAGCCTAGTTACTAACAGTAGCCTGAGTGTCTCTGCTCATCCATCCTGGACTATCCCTAGTACTCACCTCCGCGATTCCTGAAAGCTGAGCATAGAAGAGTGAGTGTTGGTCCTGGTAGTGAAGTGGGGATGTGAGAGGAGCCTCAGTGCTGGAGCGACAGTGATATCAAGCTGAATCTCCTCGCCCTTGTGTGGTAGCTGTGTGTCCTTGAGGAAGATGCTGAGTCTCTCTCAGCCTCAGTTTCTTCACTCTGTCTTGGGGATTATCAGGTAGATATGAGAAGTAACCCTTTTTTTTTTCAATCGATCCTTCACCTCGAAGAGAAGTCTGGGTCAGGACTTTGTAGCCAATCCTAGGACAGGCAGTGGCTGGAGCTCAGGTGTCCAAGTGCTCATTTGTTTTTTTCCTGCTGTATATCCTGTCCCATGTGGCATGCTGCTGTCCCCTGGGAATGTGTGATCATTTGTCCCCACTGTCAGAACCAGTGTCTTCCCTGGAACTGACTCAACATCTACCACATCAGCTTCTTCGTGACCTTTCATTTTCATTTTAGATATGGAAGAATTCCGATTTGGTTGAGCTTTCCTGAGACAGTATGTGGATCCATGGTTCCCTCTGCAGGACACTGACCAAATTCCCATGTGCTCAGTGTCTGCAGGCCCAGGTCAAGGCTCTCCAGGCAGGGCAGGGAGGTGTCCTGACCTCTGCTCTGTACAGCTCCAACTCCACCCACACCCAGCTCCAAGACTGCAGTGAGCGAGGCACAGAGCCAAGTCATCCAGCAGCCAGCTCAGGGCATGGATCACCTTGTGTCTGTGCTGTCCATGCCTGGCCTCCCTGACCTTTCCATTCCCGTGCCAGGTCTCAGCGAGATTAAATTTGCATCCATTGAAGGACCCCGTGTCCCAGGAACATGGCCTTGCACAGAGAGGTCAGAATTATGCATGGACCTATCAAATGCACGTGAAGGTTTAGGTACCTTCCATAATCACTACTCCATTTTCAATTATTTTCCATTGGAATAAAACATGTATTACATAATTTTTTCAATTTAACTATTTTCCAGATGAAAACTCACAGGTATTTTCTACACATGCAATATTGTTTAGCCATACCCGCTGTTTTCAAAACTTTTTATCGTGGAATTTTCCCCATACTTTGGATTGATCCCAGAGCTTCGTGCTGACCCTGAATCCTAACTTTTCCCAAAACTTCATAAAAATGGCAAAATTAAACTGTGTACCCTTTAATTTCCGTTTCCATCTTCTGCCTATCCCGGAGATCCTATAATCTGATTCTTGTTTCAGTGACTTTGCCAAGCCCATGTGGTTGTCTGCTGTGTGGGCTAAATTTCTCAGCAGCTACTTGAGGCCCAGCCCTGTTGTTGCATGGTGGAGTTTTTTTCCTCCAAACCACGGCAAAAGCCCTGGGCATTGACACCCATGTTTCATTTCTCTCCTTGGTCTGTCCATTTCTGTGTGGAGGGATTTAGGGATGCCTGCACTTTTGTTCACAGCAACTAACACTGATAGAAACTTATGAGTGTGTTTGTGGCTCTACTTTATTACCTTTTAGGTGCTAACTGGAGGTCGACTGGGTCAACAATATGGACCTATGGGTTTGATTTTAGGACGATTGCAGTGTATTTTTCTGGGGTTACAATACTTCATATTTACAACTGGAAACAACTACCTCTGAATTGTTAATGATCTTAAATTATAGTTTCTTGTAGTGAAATGCAAATCATTAATTAGTAGACTATTGGAAAGTACATCAAATAATGCTACCTAATTTACAGTTTCACTGTCTAAAAGTATTTATTTATATTTTAATAACTTTTTCTTATATATTCTATTGCATACAGGATATAAAGCTTTTTTATTATTAAATTTATTTGTAGAATTTAGATATACATAATGATCACATTGATTATAGGGAATTCATACCTGTACATGATTATCTTTTTTATTTTTTTATTTATTTTAAAAAAACAAAACAGAAAAAAGGTAGACGTAATACAGTACTTCAAAAAAATAAGAAATAAATACTAGTCAATATATTACATATTGCTATCTATGCATGATTATCTTGATTTCTTTTTTCTCCATTCCCTCCCCTCTCTTCAATCCCTCTTCCCCTCCTTATTTACAAAGCTTTGTTTTCATTTTATCCTTTTTTTTCATTTTTTTCTTTTCCTTTTCTTGCTTCCCTCTCCCCTCCATAACTCCCCTTTCCTTTTGAACAATTTCTTCCTGTTTTACAGTATCTATCATATATTTTGCTTGCTATTTACCCTTCCAGTTTCTCACAATGCTATATTTACACCTTTGTCTGATTTATCTCACCTAAGGGTATAATCTCTAAGTCCACACATTTAGCAATAAATGTCTCAAGTTTATCCTTCTTTATGGCTGGGTAGTACTCCATTGTATAAAAGAACCACATCTTTTATCCATTCATCAGTCGATAGGCATTTGGGTTGTTTCCAAGATTTAGCTGCTGCAAACTGTGCTACTATAAACATGAGTATACACATATCACAGTGATATGATGCTTTAAGTCTTTCAGGAAGATATCAAGAAGGGGAATAGCTAAGTCAAATGGGACCACTAATTCTCACTTTTTGAGGAATCTTCACACTGATTTCCACAGTGGTTGTACCAGTCTATACTCCCACCAGTAGTGGACAGGGTTCCTTTTTCCCTCACAGCCCCACCAGCATTTGTTGTTGGTAGATTTCTTGATAATAGCCACTCTTTCTGGAATGAAGTAGAATCTCATCGTTATAATCTGCAACTTTTGAACAACTAGTAATGGTGGACTTTTTTTGTGTATTTATTTGCTGTTTGTGCTTCTTCTGAGAAGTATGTATTCATTGTTTTTGGATTGAATCTTTAAATTTGGGGGCTCTGATTTTTTTTCAGTTCTTTGTTTTTAATTTTAAAATGAAAAAAGAATAAAAATAGTAATAGGGAATTTCAGAACAAAATAATAGGAGGTTAATAATGGTTAATATATTGTGCATTGTTATCTTCAAAGTAGTTGTTCAGATTACAAGATATAGGCATAAAAAATGAACAATGAACGCACAAACCATTTTTTTGATGAACAGAGATTAGTAGTATAGTTATCTATCTTGTATATATATATATATATATATATATATATATATATATCATTATTTGCAGGTTACATGGTTCTCTAAATAGAAGATACCCAAAACTTCACCAAGACTTCTGGATTTAATAACAAAATTCAATCCTGTAACTGGATACAAAGTCAGCACTCAAAAATCAACAGCATTCCTCTACACAAATAACAAACTCAATGAGAGAGAAATTAGGGAAACAATCTCTTTCACAATATCATCAAAAAATTAAGTACTTAGAAATCAATGTAACAAATGAAGAAAAAGTTCTGTACATTAAAAACTACAATATTCTGAAAAGGGATATCAAAAAGGATATCAGAAAATGGAAAGATATTCTTTTCTCTTGGGTAGGAAGAACCAACATTTTTCAAATGTTCATCCTCCCAAAATTGCTACAGATTTAAAGCAATTCCAATCAAAATACTATTAGCATGCTTCACAGAACTAGAGAAAATGTTTCTAAAATTCACTTGAAACAAGAAGAGACCTGGAATAGAAACAAACAATTCTGGGGAACAAAAGCACAGCAGTGGGCGTCACAAGTCCTGACTTGAAGCTATACTACAGAGATACTATAATAAAACAGCATGGTACTGGAAAAAAACAATTCTGTATTTCTGTGGTTAAACTTGTCTAATTAGTAATTGAGCATCATCACTCTTCCATCACATAAAAATTCTTCAGAAAAGCTTATAGTGCAACTTGTGGAATGCTTGGTCTTAACTAAAGCAGGACCTAAGAGCCCAAGGCATGATTTCAGTGTTTGCTTTGACCCACCGGACAGCAATCCCACAGGTGTCTGCTTTGTCTCATGTTTTGTGCCAGTGCCCAGTAGCCTGGGCCCCTTGAGTAGATTTCTGCCCTTCTCTTCAGTGCATCACCAAGGTTTGCCAGTGTTCTGGGGTCACAGAATAAGCACTGAAAAGCCACACTGCTTTGGAGAAAGAAGTTCAAAATATCCTCTTTTATCAAAGTAACAATCCAGTATCACATCATGAATGGAAATATTGCCCCAGGGAGCCCTGAAATTAAGTACTTTTGTCCACCATGAACTCATAAAATCAAGGGGCATAGGATGAGATTCAAGAGGGAAATGAACACTAAATTATGCATCACTGAGTGTGGGTGGATTTTCCTATGAATTGCACACCACTTTAATCATCTCCCTGAGATCCATGAACTTGGTCTGAATGGCTCCTTGCTACTCTTGTAGGCATAGTTACTTTGGTATCAATCTGCTCTATTTGATGGAGACAGCCTACGCCTTCCACATTCCAATGGCAGCACTGCTGTCGCTTGCTGAACATGGAGATGGAGGAGGCCTGGACTGGACAAACTTTGTTGTCCCAGCACGTGGCAGAACTGGCCTGGACCTTCCAGAATGTCTCCTGCCTTCTATCCATGCAGTCAGCAGTGTAGAACCCATGTGAGGACCGATCTCTGTGACTCTGGGATATAGATAGGAAGAAGCTTCAGGGAGTTCCCCTAAAGCTGCCAGCCAAGATGTGCCATAGGTTAGTGAAGGGCACCCCAGCCAGCAGAACTGTAAGGTGCTTCATGCAAAGCACCAACCTGGGGAACAGGGTCCAGTAACAGGTGCTTTGCTCTTCTAACAGTCTTACCTTTATTACAGAGTTGCCGTACCTACACATTATGATGAAGAAAATTGCCATTCCATTTTCCACCAGGACACCTGCACCTACACCGTGGTGGACAATGCAGACCCAGAAAAACCCTGTGCTGTCGGTGACTGGATACTGTAAATCCCTCCTGCACGGCCAGCACTCCAAGGCCACTCTTCTTCCTCCTAAACCTCTGACACCCTGTCATTGTGTAGCCCTATCTAGCAATAAAATAATTCTTCTGCAAACCTTTGAACATGAATGTTTTTAATATAACTAATTCTATCAATTTAATGCACATTCCAAATCACACGAATAGTTGAAGGAGGAGACATAAGTAATCTCAATGAAATTTATAGCATGCTTCCCACATTGCAATTGGTCATCAAGCTTGGCTCCCAAAAGAATCACCACTACTTCTCCCATTTTTCACACATCTCAGGTCTACATCTTTATCCTGTGACATGGTGGACAAAGCAAAAGTAAGTGTATCTTTCAGATGAAGTTAGATCCTTTTTTCCTTTTCGATCTTTATGTTACATTTCTGGCTTTTATTCAGGAAGTGACCTATCTCCTCTGTCCCCACATCTCTCCATCTCTCTGGGTCTCTCTCTGTCTGATACAGAAAGAGAAGTCAGAGAAAACCAGTGCAAACAGAAAGTACTTTATTACAGGTGTTGTGAGAGGAAGGGGTACAATGTCACTCCAGAGAGAGTGGGGTCCAGCTCTGGAGCACCACTGCGTCTGGAGTTGTGGCCCTGTTTTATGGGATAGAAGCCCTGTCTCCACCTTCATGAGGGTCAATCCTTGATTGATTGTATATGGAGCTTGTTGCCAAGGGTTTGGTCTTGTGGGCTAACAGGAGAATTTGTGTAGGCGTGGCAACCTTCAAAACCACAACCTGTTAAGTTTCAAACCACAAAACTGTGTGAAAACTCCTAGTAGCTGATAGTCACACAGAGGCTGCCTTTCCCTAACCTTGAAAACATCTGTCAACCCTTCCCAGGGGTCTCTTCTGTCCCCTCACCTCTGCATTTGCCTAGGATCAGGTTAAGGAAGGGAAGACAGGCTGAAGATGTTCCCACAGAAAGCAATTCAGCTTCACAGGGAGTCAGGTCCTGGCCTCTGTCTTCAGGGGTCCAACCTGGGTACACGACACTTGGTGTCTCCTTCTGCAGACAAAGTAACTTCTAGCAGCAACAACATGCGTGTCCTTTATAGTTTCTGGGGTGTAGAGCTTGTGTTTGCTCCATTCAGTGCTATTTGCCTGGGTTAAACAGAATGCTAGGCCGGGTATGCAGCAGTGAACAAAGAGGCCAGGCCCCTGTTGTTCTAGGGCTTGGAGAGGTTATGGGTAACTGATGGATTTCAAACAGCAGTCAGTGGGCAACTGATAGAGTTTCATTTTCCCATAGAAGCCATCCATGCTCAAACTTGCTATGTGGACCCTTTAGCACCCTAGCCATGCCCCCGAACTTTATGATAATTCTGGGTTACATACACGTCCATTGGTGGCTTTCAGTTCCGGAAAGTCTCATTTCAAAGTTGTCATCTTAGCTGAAGTGGAAATAGGGGTCAGAGAGTCAAGGGTCTAATATAGTCCTGTTTTTCTTATACTTTGTATTTTCTTTCTAAGTACTTCATTTTGTATGAGAAAAATTTGTCCTAGTGCATATGGCCATGTGGGTATAACTGTGAGTATTGTTATTCTACCTTTACTCCACAACTTCACAGTTTGCTTTCACATACATTTCCACAGCAATAGTTGCTCGCTAGGTGTATTGAAAATGTGTTTGCTTGTTTGTTCAATAATTGAATACAATCTTCTTTTTCCCTCAGTGACCTCTCATTTTTCATTGCCCCTATTTCTCTACTCTTATTTCCCCTCAGCATATGTGTAGTGTCTCTTTACTATGTATTTGTTTTTATTTTTCTTATCCTATTATTTTATTCTCTATTTTCACTTTTTCTAGTCTTTTTCCAGCTGATGTGTCTTCTCTTCCTGAGGGATCATTCATGACACTGTGCCCCATTCTGGGATAACTGGGTCCTGGCTCAAAATGCTGGATCCTCCCATCTCATGTCAGTGAAGGTGGCTTGACCCCCAGAAAGAGTGATCATCACCAAGAAATCAAATAATAACATACAGTGGAGAGGAATGGCCGCCCACAGAGTTGGGTGTGGAAGGGTGCAGAGGGACCGTCTGCACACTAGGGATCCAAAGGACCCAGTCCAAAGCCTGGAGCTCCTTGCAGTGTCCTGTGCAAGTCCATAACAGGACTCCAAAGGTTCTGTGCCAGAGGGCTGAAGGGTCGGTGCTGCAAACCAGGAGACCAAGTGCAATGCAAAAGTAAAGACAGACAGGAGCTCCTCCAAAAGAAAACAGAAGCTGGTTTTGATTTTTTTTTTCTTTCCAACTTCTATGCCTTTTATTTTCTTCTGTTTCCTGGTTAACCTGGATCAGACCTCCAGTAAATATTGACTATTAAAAATGGTGCCAGGAGATACATTTGTCCTGTTTCCTGTCTTAGGCAGAAAGCTGTCTCAGTTACTTTCTCATTGGTGAACATTTCCTAAGACTTAAAAGAGAAAAGGTTTATCTTGCTTTCTTTTTAAATTTTTATTTTATTAGTACATGTTTGCAGTACATCATGATGACATTTATCATGGGGTGTTGTTGAATGGAGGAGAGGTTTCTCTTGGCTCATTCTTTTAGTTTATTTTGGCATAGACTAAAGGGGTTTGAGACTGAAGTAAGAAGATCATTTAAAAGACTATGACCTTTGATGTTTTACTTTTAAAATTTTAGACTTATAGAAAAGTTATAAAAATAATGCAAAGAATTCTCACATTGTTTCTCTAGATACATTGCTATTGTTTTACCATAATTGGTTCATCTTTTTTAATTAAATATATAACAAGAAATAAAATTTGCCCATATTTATGCTGTGTAGCATAATGTTTTGGTATGTGCAATGAATCACTAAATCAAGTTAATGCATATTACCTCACATAATTATCTGTTTTGTACTTCAATTCTCTCTTAGAAATTTTCAAGTGTATAATACATTGTTGTAACTGTAGTTACACCATGTGAAATGGAACGCTCAAAATCTGTCTATCCTGAAAAAAGATCTTTGTATCCTTTAGCTAACAGTCCCTCCATCTCCAAACATACTGCATATTGGCCCCTAGTTATCATCACTCTTCTGCGAGTTTATGAATTCATCAGTTTTGCATTCTACAGACAAGTGAGATCAAGGAGTATTTGTCCTTTTTGCCTGGACCACTTTTTACACTTAACTTGAAATCCTCTAGGTTTGCTCACGTCAGAAATGACAGAATTGTCTTCTTTGTTAATGTCAAACAGTCTTCAATTTCGTGTACTTTCTACATTTATTGGTTTGACATCTTTTAATGGACACTTAATACGATGTTATATGAAAAACACTGCAGTAAATGTGGGAGCGTGGTGTAATAATTTGGCTCTGTGGTAATGCAACAACATGTCTGACACAGACCACTGGAGAAGAACAGAGAGATTTACTTCGGTTTGTTTTATTTATTTTCTTAGTTACTTTTCTCATTGCAGAGACAAAATACCCAACAGCCACAAGTTGAAAAAGGAAAGGATTCCTTGAGCTCACACTTTGTAGAGGTTTCAGTCCATGACTGGCTGGTTCTGAGGCAGGATGGCATGGCAGAGAGGCATCGTAGCAGAAACAGCTCATGGTGTGGCAGGCAGGAAGCAGGGAAATGGGAAGTAGCAAGAAGCAGCAGCCCCCTTTCCGTCCCTTTATATTGTATCCAGGATACGAGCCTGTTGATTGATGACACCTGTGTGAGATATTAATATACTTTCAATACTTTTCTACTTAAAATAGTTAGAATCAATTTTATTGGCTCCTAAGAATCTTGAATCATAAAATATGAAAAGACAATGCAAGTAAAATGATCTCTAAAACTAACCTGAAGCTCAGAGAGGCTAACAATTTTCCCAACTCTATTTCCAAAGACAAGTTCCACATCCAGGAAGCACATGTGATTCTCTCTCTCAATATATCCACAGGCCGAAGTGCGAACACTTGTGCATTGAGAGCAGCTTTAATCGGAGTGGTTGCTGATGTTTATGTTTATGAAATGTCTCCTGGTGAACATTCTGATCCCTCTGATAAAAGATTTTGGTGGCCTCTGTTAACAGAGTGGCTAAGTCAGATCTTTCCTATTTTGGTTTAGCCCAGAGTTTATTGAGCTTCTTTTGACACCTGGGCCCCACAGGGTCAAAAGTTTATCTTTCAGAACTATCTTGCCTGGGGTGCTCTCAGGATCCATCAGGGTGTATTTAATCACTGCCTCCTTACGTCTTTCCATAAAAACTGTTGGGGGAGTGTTTCTTCTTTTCCTTCATACACCTGGCCTAGTTTGTTATAATTAACTGGTTCACTTCTGGCCTTTCTGAGTCCTTCCTCAATGTACAAAACAAAGCGTGTTCTGGCTTCATTTCTCCCCAATTCATCAAGTGGCCAGTGAAGATTTTCAGAGGGGTCTGTGTCTTCCCATCTGAGGGCAAACACTTTTTGTCTGCTGGATCAATTTTATGGGCCTCATACTAGGCACTGCCCATTTGAACTGCTGCTTGCAAGATTTGGTCTGGTTTACCCTTGAGGAGGGTCTCAGTGAACAAAAACATCACCTCTTCCTTGGTTAAATCAAACAAAGGGGTGAGCCTATCAAAAGCTCAAATACGTTGGTCAGAGTCGTTTGTACAACTCCCTAGGTCCTTTTTTATCTCTGTCACTCAGCATAAGTAAAATTGGGATGGGTTATTTCTTCTTTCCCATGAGTCTACAAGGACAGCTGCTTTTCAAGGTGTGCATTTGACTGAGTGGACTTCGCCTACAAATAGGGCAGGCCTGAGTCTCGGTTCTTTCCCTGAAAGGGCGAGCTTTTTCTGAGGGAACAGGATCTGATGGCAACCAGTAAAAGAATGGGATCTGCCAAATACACAGTGGCCAATTCTGGATGGTCATGGAGAACAAAGAAAAGCTGCATGTATGAAATTTTATTCTACTTCATCCAACTTACGAAAGAGATCCAACTGGAAGATAGTATTATAATTTAGAGAGCCCCCTGGTGGCCATTTTTCTCTAGCTCCCAAAGAACAGAGGGTCTGTGCCTCTGTGAAATAAAAGGTGACACCGTTTTCCCTAAGAGTCTGGGATTCTAATGCTTTTCAGTGTTTACATAGGCATCCCAAAGATGACCAGGAAAGTATGATAGATTTTCCAGGCCCCATTGGTTCAGAAAAAGGGAAAATGGAAACCTGCCATGTTTTAGTCTTCCTTGTCCTGGGACCTTGATCGCGAGAATCTACCAGGCTAGGATATGAGGTTATTAGTCAGGGTGGCAAGGTCCCCCTTCCCCTGGTCTGGCAGGAAGTGGCCTCTGATGACCAAGATTAAGGCATCCTTTTTCCCCTGTACTCAGCCCCCGTGGTCTAGGGGTCCTGCCTTAGGAACTGACCATCAATGGGCTGAAACATAAGGTCTGGAATCTGGCCCACAGAGGGGCTCCAGCCCATAATAGTTCGGCATATGGTTCTAACAAGCTTTTTAAAATTATTTCTACTAAGCAAAACACTCTCAGTAGGCTCTTTAGGAGGTTTAACGATGAACAAAATGACTAATTGCTAGATGGTTAAGATTGCCTCTCCATTGGAAAGGCTATAATTAACTCGGTTGAAATCCAAGGCCACATATTACCAGCAGGAAGCTGATAAGAGAAGGGAGAGTAAAGTGGATCCTATCTTTCAAATATTCTTTCTAACTATGTGATAATTCAAGGTGAAAATAGTTCCAGAGTCTTACATTTTCTATTGGTGAGTATCCTCCATGAAAGAAAAGCTGAATCAATACAGGGATATAATTTCTGGGCTGCCACCAAACATCTATGGGATTCCTATAATACTCATTAAAGCTCCTGTTCTTACCATGTTTGCAAAAGTGACAACTCAGACGCAGGCAGCCTATTTTAGAAACTATCCGTAGTACTTTATTTATGAGATACAAAGCAGGAACAGCTGGAAAGAAGTCATAGCTTAAGGTTTCTGGAAAAAGGATGTGCAGGACTCCTGATTCTCCTTACCCATAACCAAAGGGCTCAAAGTACGTTTAATTCTTACTCCTGGGTAAGGCCATGCCTCCAGGCAATAGACATCCCAGCAGTTCAGTGACCATCCCAACACATAGTAAAATGAGGTAAAAGTCCACAATGTTTCCATTATGGTCAGCACTGACACACATTACCCTGCCTCTGTTGGTCCCCTGAGGCCTGGTGAAGGGTCCAGCCAGAAGAATTCCATCATGTTAGATCATGGTGGGAGACGATTCTGGAAAGTAAGCTGTAAAGAGCCTAGAGAGTCCTCCAGTGTTCACTCCCATTTAGTCTGGGCATATGGACCATGTACAGGGGTCTTCCGCGGTTCTTTCATGAAACCCGGGTGAGTCCCTAGTTGTTGTGTGAGGGGTCTTAAAGGGGTGATCCTATGCTTTTGCAGGGCCCTCACCCTCACTCTGGTGATAAATGAAGAACTGGGGTAGGGCTGGCTGAAAGCTGAAGCCTCTGGCAAAAAATGAAAAAGTCAGAATTGAAATGATTTGAAGCAGAAATCTACTTTTCTGCAAATGCAGGGAAAAAAGCTATCTTACAACAGAGGGCCTGCAGTGTAGAAGGAACTGAGCAGGTTAACTGGGTTGCAAAGAGAACAATTACATACAGGACACAGAATTTATAGTATTATTTATGATGGTCACCCAGAGTTAAATACAAGAAAGTGCAGGAAATCTGTCCACAACACTAAAGACCTAGAAAATCCAGCCGAGGGCCTACATCCCACACCAATGTCCTGCGTGAGTCCAGTTGAAAACCTAGAGCCCACAACAGTGCCTCCCCCAAGTCCAACTAGAGGCCTAGAGCCCAAGACAAGGATTCATGCCAGTCTGTTTTACGGATCTGCACTGGAAAGGCAGGAAGGTCAGCGGTGGAAGCCAGAAAGTCTGTGCCAGTGGGGTGAAGGATCTGTGCCCGTAGGTTGAGGGTTCTACACTGGAGCCAAGAAGTGACACTCAAAATAAGGACCAGGGCTACCCGCAAAAGTACCACACCCATCCTCAGCGACAATGAAGTCCTGAGCTCCTCCAACAGTGAGAACAGCGGAGTTCATATCAGGAAGCCAGTGTGACAAGCTACTCCTAGCTTTTCTGGAGCCAGGAAGCAATACTCAACATAAGGACCAGAGCTCCCCCAAAGTGAACCACAGTCATTCTCAGCAACAAGGTCCCGAGCTTCTTCGATGATAATGGCTGAACCCACATCAGGGAAGCCAGCATGACAAGCTCCTCCAGGAGAACCAATAGTTCCAAACAACAACACTTAGGAGAACCCACAAGGCCATGCTCTTCCTCTCCAGGTCTGTTTTTCATGCTGGGAACTTTCCTCAGGTGGGCCATCCACACATAGCACCACGCTGATTCAATTCAGTTGGTGTTAAATTGACCACTAGTTTTTAATCCATAATATTACCCAAAGCAGTGAACCAGAGTACTCATCACACTTATAGGTGTAAGCAGGTTCCCAAAAAATAGCTGTTTCACTGACTGATGTAATCTAGGTCAATGATGACCTTACCTTTTGTTTGGGGGTAGGGAAAAGTAAGGGGGCCAAGGGTTTCTCAGTACACACATGCAATAATTTCACAGGAGGTAGTTGTGACACATAGCATGCAATAAGCCTGTAGTCAATTTACAACTGTCAGTCACCCAGGGCAGGCCCTGGCTACGCTCCTCTAGTCCATCTCTACACTTTAAGTTTTGGGTCAAATTTCTGCTCAACTCTGCACGTAAGTATTTTCATCATTTAAGGGTGTTCACTCCAAATTATTACTCCCTCTGCAGGAAGGCTGCAGACACCAGGACAACAGTCAGGTAGGTATTTTCTTTTTAAAAATTTTTTATTAGGACATGTTTGTGATGTGTAAAGTATACATTCATTTTGGTGAGTTGGTCCATGTATGTATCCTAGTCCTTTTTAGTTTAAATTCTGTCCTTAACTACTGAAATGTATTTTCAAGATTTGCAGAGACATAGTCAACAGACTGCCGACTTCTGTATTTTATACATCCTCTCCCATACCTCTCTAGTGGTTCTCTCAGGAATCCAGGATACAGGGATACCTAGAATATCTTTATGTGTCATTTATGTTGATGTGGCCATTGGGTGGAAAGAGGAATGAAGACTTAGATATTGGGATGAGATGTGCTGGAGGCCTCATACATCAGAACAACTGAACCCAAGTAGAAAGACAATTGAAACGTGTAATTTGGTGATCATGTTGCCCAAATGGTGTGAAATTCAAAGGAAGAAAGATAGCCATGTCTTCCTTCTTCACCTCTCTACAGCTATGTGTACGCCACAGCAGATACAATGAGCAGGAGCTGTTCTCTGCCACAGAAGCTTGCGTTCCAGTGCCTTTTTCACTCCCCCAGAACTAATTTAAGTTTCCTCAGCATCTACCACAGATCTTGGCAGTGTGGACTTGAGCGAGGTGATTGTGATGCCTTCATTGATGTGTGATATCAAAGCATCACTCCAAACTGTATGACTCTGTTCATCAAGTTTCCATCACTTTAACAAAACACCTGAGATAATCAAGTTAAAACACCTGACATAGTCAGCTTTAAAGAAGGCAAGACATATTTTAGACCATGGTTTGGAAGTTTCAGACAAGAATGGTCGACTCTATTGCATTCCAGCCTCTGGAGAGGCAGGACATGATGGCAGGGAGTGCTTGGTGGAGGAAACCACCTCTCATGGATGATGGGAACAAACAAGAGAGCGGATGTTGCCCAGTCCTGATATGCATTTCAAGAACACACCCACAGTATCCTGACTTCTTCCCACTATGCCTGATCCGCTGGAGTTTTCACCACTTCACAGAAGTGCCACAGGATGGCAACCAAGCCTTTTTGTGCAGGAAACTTTAGGAAACATTTAAGGCTCCACCCACAACTGCAGAGGAATTGGAGCTCCTAGTAACTGGATGTATGTACAGGACGAGAAACAATGCAATTTGAGAAGGCATCCGATCTTGGAAAAAGAAGAAAGAGCTCTAAGTCCCTCATTTGCTAGGGAACTTTAAGCTTTGCCCTGCACACACACTTTTTCTCCTGTTGCTTTTGGTGTTTTCTACTGCCATGAACTGTTGCCCCTCTGCCAGGTACCACCCTGCCTTGGAGCCAGTGGATTATGGACTGAAACCCTCACAAAATATAGGCTAAATAAACCTTTCCTTCCTTAATTATGAGCATCAGGTATTTTGTCTCAGCAAACAAAGAAAAGTAACTAACATGCAGGTTCTTTGCATAATCTAAGCTGTAATACATGACCCTTGTCCAAATGCCTTTGAGCTGCTTGAGGAATAACACAATCCTGGGCCTACAGGGGGATTCCTGGGTGTTCTCTATCTCTTAGACTGAGTGTAGCTTTGCTTCTCAGGTTTCTGGATGGTTCCGCACACATTAGCTTTACTTTTTTTCTTTTCACCAGGGTTTATACATTGCTTTCTGTGTTGGTTAGTTTTCTCCCATTGCTGAGACAAAATACCCGATACCCAAAATTAAGGAAGAAAAGGTTTTATTTAGCTCAGTTTGTGGATGTTTCAGTCTGTAATCAGCTTACTCCAGAGCAGGGTGGTGTGGTTGAGGGGCAGTTCCAGAGGGCTGAAGGTAACAAAATCAATGAGAGCAAAAACGGGGAACAAGCCTCTTTTCCTCCCTTGACCAAACAATATTAGTACAAACATTCCTTTCAATGAACTAAGAGAAATCAGTTGTATAACTATCTTGTGTGTACATATATTTCTTTCTTTTTCCCTTTCTTCCTTTCTCCTTCTCCCCATCATAATTTGTCTTTTCTTTTGGACAATTTCTTCCCAATTTACAATATCTATTGCACATTTTGGATCTTATTTACTGATTCAGTTTCTCATGCTAGTGAGACAATATGATGTTCAGACATAAGGGTCTGATTTATTGCACTTATGAGTATAGTATCAAGTTGCATCCATTTACCTGTAAAACTCTCATGCTTATCCTTCTTTATGGCTGAGTAGTACTCCCGTACATAAAAATACCACATCTTTTTTACCCATTCCTTGCCTGATGAACATGTAGGTTGTTCCCAAGATTTAGTTATCACAAATTGTGCTGCTATAAACATGGGTGCACCTATATCACTGTGGTATGATGTTTTTAATTCTGGGAAGATAGCCAGAAGGGAAATAGCTGGTTTGAATGAGACCTCTAATTCTAATTTTTAAAGGAATCTCCACAATGATTTCCACAGTGATTGCACCAATCTACACTCTCACCAACAGTGAAGAAGGGTTCCTTTTTCCCCACAGTCTGGCCAACGTTTGTTATTGCTTGACTTTTTTGTTGATAGGCATCTTTCTATGGTGAGATGGGATCTCAGTGTTGCTTTAATTTGCATCTCTCAAATGACCAATGTTGTTGAACGTATTTCTCACATATTTATTTGCCATTTGTATTTCTTCATCTGAGAAGTACTCATCTCGGATGCCCATTTTTAAATTGGATCTTTGAATTTGGGGAGGTCTGATTGCTTTCAATTCTTTGTATATTCTAAATAGAAGTCGTTTGTCTGTGGGGCAATGGGCTATAAATTTTTCCCACTCTGGGTTGTCTTTTCACTCTGTTGGTGATTTCTTTTGTTGTGCAAAAGCCTTTTAATAAGATGAGATCCCATTTGTTCATTCTTCGTAGTATTTCCCTCACAGTCTAGGTTTTGTTCATGAAGTCTCCGCTACTCCTATGTCATTGAGATTTCTACCTGTTTTCTCTTCCAGTAAATTTAATGTTTCTGTTGTAATATTTAGATGTTTGATGCATTTTGACTTTAGTTGAATGCACAGTGATAGACATGGGTCTAGTTTTAGTCCTTGGCTTGTGAAAAGCTAGTTTTTCCAGCAGTATTCATTAAAGAGACTATCTTTAATCCAGTGTTTGGCTTCTTTGTCAAAGATAAGGTAGCTGAGTGTGTTTAGGGTTGTGTTTGCATCTTCTGTTCCACTGATCCTCGGGCTTCTTTTTTTGCCAGTACGTTGCTGGTTTTATCACAGTATCTTCGTAGTATAATTTCAGGTATGGGATTGTGATGCCCCCTGATTTGCCTTTGTTGTGCAGAATTGATTTTTATAATCTAGGTCTCTTCTGGTTCCAAAGGAATTTTAAGAATATTTTATTTAGATCTGTGAGACATGCTAATGGTATTTTGATTGGGATTTCATTAAATCTGTAAAGCAGTTTTGGGAATATGGCCATTTTCACTATGTTGGTTCTTCCTATCCAAGAACAGAGGATATCTTCCCATTTTTGAATATCTTCTTTATTCTCCTTTTTTGGATATATGTAATTTTAATTGTACAGATTGTTTATATCCTTTGTTAGACTGATTCCTAAACATTTCATTTTTTTAGATCCTATTGTGAAAGGTGTGCTTTCCCTTATTTCTCTCTCTGTGAATTTGTTGCTTGTGTTCAGGAAGGTTATTGAGATTTGAGTGTTGACTTTGTATCCTGCATCACTACTGAATTTGGATATTAAATCTGTGAGTTTTTTGGTGGAGTTTTTGAGCCTTCTATGTAGAGTATCATGTCATCTACAAAAAATGATAATGTTACTTCTTCCCTTCCTATCTTTATTCCTTTCATTTTTTTCTCTTGTCTAAATGCTCTGGCTAATATTACCAGAACTACACTGAATAGGAATGGATAAGCTGATTACTGAAAACATTTTATAAGTTAATATTCAAATACTCTTTAACTATTAAAACTCATTTTTAGAAACAAAAAGCCTAACAATGAAAACAAAACAAACTTGTTTAGTAAAATATAGAACTTTTGCTTTTAAATCTAGTTTTATAAGTTTAACCAAGAGCATCTCAGTATTAAAAAAAAACTGTGGTTTTGGAGATAGAAAACTTATCCAATCAATTATAGCCAAAAACTGTTATGTTAGATGGTTTATGATAACATTGAACACTTTTTAAAGCTACATATATATTATCTTTGACCTAGAAAAACTCTTAATTTATGGTACACAGACAAAAATAGACAATGCCTTACAAAACTGATTTTTGACATTAGCTTGCTTACCTAAAGACCTGCATGGAAATATGTTACCAACTTCAAGAATTTACAAGGATTTGAGATAGTGTCTTGAATGTTTATCTATCTGTAAGCCAACTTAAACTGTGTACCTAAATGTTTTAATAAATTTGGCTGTCCTGAAAATCTATATAAACAGTTTTCCATGGAGATCTCAAAAAGAACTAATAAAAAGAGGAAGTAATTGTTGGGTTAAAAAATATTTGCTTTTCTTAAACAAAGCAGCTGTGTATGTTTTAATTGATTATTAACACGGACTGGACAACTGAAAAAATACAACTACATTTAAATCAGAGCGTACTCCCAGATGTATTAGGAAGTTGATCTACAATAACCCATTTACAGTTTTTATGTTTGTACTATAAAAAGACTAGTTGGAACTTTTCCTGTAAGTCATCATTCAGCAGAGATCTCATGTAATAAATTAAGAATTAGAGGGGAAAATCCTTTTACACCAGTGAAGGCAGACTTTTGAAGAAGGGACCTAGGCTGATGGTTTATCTTACTGGAAGAGCCAGCTATGCAGGCTTCTCCTGTTGTTCTGATAGCCACAGTTGTTTAGCAGCCATAGCTGATAGAACTGCTGCTTTGATAGCCACATGTAACTCTTCACTATAAAGGGATTGACTGTCAAAGGTAATTTCAACAATTTTATGGGGGGACTAAGGACAGGTTTGGGTGTAGAAAGAGATTAAATTACTCTCTTTGGAGTCAAGTGCATATTCCAAATGATGGCAGAAGTAGGCTTTCAAAAGCTCCAAACTACCCTGCTGCAAATGTCAACCTATGAGAGTTTCTTCCCATTTTGAAAAGGGGTAAGAGGTCACAAGGCATCCTTGCCCACTCTTTTTGTTCTCTATGGCTGAAGTTCAACCCCATCCAGTGCCAGTGGTGGCAAACCAGTGGTGCAAAGAAGTGGCCAGAACCAAATTTAGCTGTTCTTATCGTGGATCTGGGCCCCCTTGGATGATACTTAGCTACGGACTTTCCTTTTCCAGCCCTCAGTTAGCAGTGTTTCTAAGCATGGTGGCAGGCCAGGCAAGATATTCTGGGGAGAAACCATGGCAAGAGAGAGGCAGTCCTCTCGCTCCTTTAATACCTGCTGTTATTAAACTCATAAGGATCTCCACGTGTGCTTTTGTTCTGTCTCCTCTGTTACAAAAACCAGTCCATCTGCCCTGTAAATAGCATTCTTGGAGGAGAGGAAAGTGAAAGGAGTTAATTCCAGTTCTGCCTAAGGGCTGGAAAGCTGATAAATTTGGACTAAAACATTTGTATTTATTCTTTGAGAATTTCAATATTAAATCTAGACCAGTTTTTTAAGAATATGGCTTACCAGTACGTCAGAGAAAATAGTGAAGAATGGCTTTACTCAGGAAGGGTCGCAAGGAAGGGAAAACTCACTATTCTGGAAATCTAGCTCTGGAATGCAGCAGCCTCAGAGAAGATAATTGCCTGGGACAGAACACTGCTGTTATTATTCAGGGCAGGAACAGGATAGAAGAGTGACCTATGCAAGGCACAAGAATCCAATCCTCACCACCTCTCATGACCAAGACCAAAAGATTTTCCAGGGTAGATTTCCAGTCCTTAGCAAAACTTTCTTCCAAAGACAAAAGCTACAATCAAGTCCAATGATCGAAGAACCCAAATCTTGCTTTGTAACATTCTGAGAAAGAGTAAGAGAGAAAGAAAATCAAAGGATAGACTAAAGATGCTCCTTTATATTGTTCTGGCCTCATAAATATTTATTCTTTTGATAGTAGCATTCTGTGTTGTCACCCAGAGATTGGTTCCTTCCACTGTGTCTCAGAATAAAGTCTCCCTTGCTAGTTGTATGAGAAACCTTTGTTCTGGGACCCGGTTGACCAAAACCCTCTTGTGTGCCTTCTGGGTGATCTTGAATTCCAAGTTCCCTCTATTCCAGGAATGGGGTTATATAGTATATAAAGGAATGCCTATCCTTGGCCCCTTAAAGATGAATACTCATTTACTAGGGATTTAGGAGGTTCCAATTGGAAAGGAAAATTTTTCAGGATTCCAGAGAGAAGCACATTACCATTTCCTGAAATACCAATAACAACCATGCCTGACAAAGACGAACTTCCAAGTCCTGTCCCATAACCTCTGGCTCAATCCTCAGAAACATTCCCACAAGCTGTCAGCCAAAAGCCATTCTAAAAGTTGTCTGTAATAGACCCATATCATAACAACCAAGTAAATACTATTAAGTCCTGTTTGCCAAAATAAAAATATTCCATCACAGAAAATTCCATCATAATCTTCCATGCTGTGAACTTTTAACACAGTACAAGCAACCAGCAAAAGATATAATCAACCTGACAAATTTTGATTACCTAAACAAATTACAATCCAGAATCCAGTCAAAATATTTAAAGGGTTCCATGAAATAAAATGAAACTCTGACCTCCTTCAATTGTCTCAGTGAGAACCTCAAAAATGTTATAGGAGAAATATAACTCCCAATGTTTGATGTTTGTTTTGTGACTTCTTTCCTCAGTGTTGCAGCCTTGAACTCAGCATATGTTACATCGAACAGATTGGGAGTTATATTTCCTTTATACTTGAGAGCATACTCAAAAGTGAAATAAATCAGACTCACATGTGTAAACATTGTATTGTTTCCCCAGTATAAAAAACTGATAAAGTAAATAGGATCCAAAATGTACAATAGATATTGTGAAAGGGGAAGAAAAGAATAACTGGCATGAGGGAATAGAGAAAGAAAAAAGGGAAGATTATATATTTATATATGTGTATGTATGTGCATATGCATATATTATATATATAAGATAGATAATTATACTACCAGTCTCTGTTAGTTCATCTAAAAGAACAGCTTGTGTTTTCATTGTTTGATCATTTTTTCATGCCTACATCTTGTAATCTGAGCAACTACTTTGAAGATAACAAAATGCAATATATTAACCATTGTTAATCTCCTATTATGTTGTTTTGAAATTCTGTATCATCATTTTTGTTCTGTTTTCATTTTAAAATTAAAAAAATAAAAAAAGAATTAAGAGAGTTTTGTTGGAAATAAAAGGAGAAAATAGCTCCTGGATATTCAGAAGGGGTCCCAAGTGGAATGAAAACAGTGGTGCTTTTTCAGTATTATTTCTATAGAAAAATCACGAGACAAGTACAATGTGGATCACACCACAATCAACCTTAATGCTGACCGAAGAAGGAATGAGTCATGCAGAAAGCATACATGGAAAGAACAAACACATTTTGGAAGAGGGTTGGGTCCAGATGCTCTGGTCACCCAGCTAGGAGACTGATGCCTGTCTGGATTTGCTGAACCACTGCAAGGTGTTAATTATAATATAATCTGAAGTTATTGTTTATCCCTGAGGGAGGCATGGAGGCCTGGCCATTGCATCTTTATCCTGCGATCTGACCTTCCTCGGATGCGCCTCCAGCCACAATTCTAATGTCTTTATTTTTGTGCTGACTTCCTTGAGATCCCAAACCCTGTCTAGGTGTATCTTTATTTCTATCTAACTTGGCTGCCTATAATACTTTCCTGAGGTCAGAATCCTCAGGTTCTAATCAGTTCCAACCCCATGCCTGAAAACTACTGCTTGGAGATGAATCTTTCTGCATCCAATTTTTGGAGCACATTTAAAATTTAAACCATGACTATACTACAGTGCTATATGAATACCTAAATATAATATTTTTACTAGATTGCAGACTCTTCTTTTAGTTTTCTGTATCTTTAAAAAAATTATCTTTTTCTGTAATTTACATATAAGAAAGTCACCATTTTAGTGTGAATTTCCATAAATTTTGAGAAGCATGAAAACCCCCTCCTTAAGGTAGCATAGGACATGCTTTTGATCCCAAATTTTAAAAGTTGTCACTGTCAAACATTAGTCTAAATGAAAATCTACCATAGACATGTATCACCTAATCTTAGGAAGCGGCGAGACCTTTTCCTATGTGATCCAAACCTGATATTCAAAATCTTGTCTTGATAGGAACTCAGCACAAGGCAGCACTGATGCCCACAGGTGGGAAATGGTCGCTTCTTTCAAGCAGGGCCATTCCTGTACTCTGAGCTAGTGGAGAGGTGGAGGGACTGTGAGTCAAGGGGAAGAGTCTCCACAAGTACCCTTCTAACTCTTCCAAATAAACATTCTCACTGCAAGGTCCTTACTGCCATAGTAACCTCTGTAGGATACAAGGGCACTTTTATAGATGTCCGTGCTGGGAGCCTGAGGATAGCGTTTTTGCTTTGTCTTCTATAGATTGCTTTTGTCATCTTGCACTGTGTTGTGGGTGTGTTGCAGGACTTCTGTGATTTCCTTGGACTTGTGCTTTTATGGAGGTGGGCACAGCTACTTGTCCTGCTCACAGATCTTGTTATTTATCTGCGGTTCTATGACTTGCATCCTCTCCATTCTGGACAGGAAATGAACAAAACATGCTATTCTCTCTCAGCAGCCCACGTCAGTGACTTAATATATTGGTTTCCTTTTTAATTTTCTCTTTGCCCAGGCCTCTGCCATCTTCCTCTAGTCTCAGTGGAAAGAAGATATTCTATTCCTTGTGCTCTATTTAGCTGATGTCCCAAAGGTTTTTATCTTAATGCTGTTATCTCTGCCACCATTTCTAATAAAATAAAAAGTTGAGGTTTGGGTCATTTTTTTACTTATTACTGAAAGAAACATCTTATCTTAGCGGCATCAGGATGAAGAGAAGCATGGTAGCTGAGGACAAATTTCAGTAATTAATGCCATCTCATTGCTAAGCAGAACATTTGAAAGATATAATAGCAACTGTATCTGTTTTTAAATTATATTTAGTATAATCACTCCTCCAAATATACAATAATTTAAATATTAAGTATTTATGTTTGTTAGTCTTTCTTTCTTTTGTCATTAATTCAAGGAATATCAAGAACGTCTTTATGCACTTTTCAATATTTTTAAATTTTCGTATGGCAAGTGGGATTGGATTTAACGAAGATATCAAGATGATTGGAAAGACCAGTGATTGCTTAGTTTCTGGAATGGCATGTGCTGTGGCCCCTACAGAACTCCAGGACCCCAAGGGGAAGAACTTTTGAAAAGCAAGCGATTTGGGGGTATTATTCCCAAATGGTGTGAAGTTCAAGGGGAGAAAAGAGACCATGTCCTCAATCTTCTTCTCATCTGACCTACATATGTGTCATAGAAGATGCAGTGAACGTGATCTATTCTCAGGCAGAAAAACTACTTTCTACTGCCTTTTCACGTCTCTCAGCTCAAATTTACCATTTCTTGGGTCCATCAGACACCTTGGGAATATGTGCTTGATTGAAGTGATCATGAGGTCTTTACAGCTTTGTGAAATTTCAAGCACTGTAAGAAATATGGGGAGATTGGTCAGCTTTTTTTTTCAGGTTGAGAATACACTTGAGATTATCAGTTTAAGAGAATGAAATATTTCTTTTGCTTCACTGTTTCAGAGGTTTAAATCAATGTTTGGCTACATCATACTTTGGCCTATAGTGAGGCAGAACATCTCGATGGAGAAAGCTTCCTGAGGGAAATTCCCACCTCATGGATACTGAGAGGCAAGTAAGAGAGGAAGTTGCCCAGTCCCAGTATGCCCTTCAAGGACACACCCATGGTGGCCCAACATCCTTTTTCATCTGCTAAATATTTGGCCACATTCCCAAAGTGCCACAGGCTGGTGACCAAGACTTTTCTGCATGAGGCTAAGGGAAATATTAAGACACAAACCACAACTGCAAGGCAAACAGAGCTCCTGGTGCTTGGATATATAAAAGAAAAATAGGATGGGGATGGATAGGTTACCTGCTTTGGGGAAAAGAAGAACTGAATCTGAGTCTCTCATTTGCTGTATAACCTTAAAGATCATTTAACCTTCTATACAACAGGTATGGGTGTCCTACAGAACAAAAACAAACAGCCATGCAGTGGTAAGTATGAAGCATGATATGAATTTAACCTCTTCGGCTATTTAAGCTAGGCAAATATTGCACATGCTTGAATTTGTCTTACAAGTTCTTTTTCCATAGTTAACACTCTGCCTTATGTTGCATAAAAGCTGTGACACAGAATATCACCTCCACCCGCACCTCTCTGTGCACGTACCTACTCAGATATGCACATACTTGTCTATGTGTGACTCTGTTTTCTCTCACACTGGTGTTAAAGATGGTAGGCATTCCAGCCTCCCAGTTGTTGATGCACACAAGCTGCTATCCGATGGGTCCAGCCAGACATATTTCTTCAATGCTCTTGGAAAGACCTTGGAAATGGAGTCAGAATTCAAACCCCCCACATTTCTTACAGTGATGCCCTAAATTTCACAAACATATATGGCATTTACAAAACACAACAAGTTACATTTTTAGCCCTATTATTTTATCCTTCTTCACAACTCCTGGACATAGACATAAGTTCACCTACATTAGAAATGAAAAAATAAGTTCATAAAAGTGGGGTATTATGTAATCAAATCAAGTATTAAGTCCAGTTGTAGCTGATAAACTTGGTCTATTTCTTTTACATTCCTAAACACGCCTAGCTAGGTTTCTAAACTCACACAAATTGCATTTTTTTTCTCCTAATTTCCTTGGCTGTGTCAAAAAGCCATCTATACCAACTCTTCCCTTTAATGTGTGACTTGAGTTAGTCCAATATATGTGAGAATCACTCATAAACTTTGATTATGTTGATCTAGAAGATTCTCAGAATATAGTAGAAATTCCTCTTATAAATACAAAAAAGAAAATTTGCTTATGCTGAAATTCAATATTTATTTTTGTTTTCCATTGATTTTTTTCATCAAACTTTTATCTAGAGTCTCCTTTAAGCAGCCTGGCTTTTCAGGCACTGAAGGATCAGTGAAGGACAGAGGTGTCAGACCGCGCATCCCTGCCGCTACAGTCAGTCACTTAAAAATATGCTGTTCTGCAAAAACAGCTCAAAGAGCAAAAGTAATTGGGAAGGGAAAATGGGGAAAGAGAAAAGGGAAAAGGAAAAGATATAAATCTGTATATATGTATATGTAAGATAACTAAAACGAACACACTGCTGAAAGTATTCGTTATTGAGAAAGAACAATTAATACTCATATGATTAGGTCAATTCTACATGTCTGTATCTGTTAATGTAAGTAACCATTTTAAAGATAACGATACGCAGTATTGCAACCATTGTCAAGTTTCTATCATCCTGTTTTGTAAACCTGCAATGTTACTGTTGTGCATTTACTCTAGTCATTTGTTTGTCTCTTTTGCTTGTTGTCTTTGTTATATATGTCTTTTTTTTTCTTCTTCACTTAAATAAAAAAATAAAAGCAATTAAGCTCTTTGAAAAGGCTTTATAAGTAAATAAAGAACTTAAACAATTAAACTCTTTTAAAAGGCTTTTTGAAAGGATAAACAATTAGAATTGGAAGGTATTTTTATTGAGACCTACCTTTGGCCTTACCTCTTCTTATGGACAGAGAATCCTTCAATCCAGGAGGAAAGTAGAATGCTCCTTTATTAATAATCCACTGGATTCAAGGCACAAACAAGTCTAACCTGCGTTTGGTCTATCACAAGGGATAATTTTTTCCTCTGTTGAATTTTTCTGCTATTCAGTGTAAAAGAATTTAAAATACTTTAAACAGGAACTCTTAAAAGTTTGTCAGGAGATAAATTTTTGGCCAATTTTGAGATATAATAAAATGCAACTGTGCAAGAGAAAATAAATATGAAGGATACCATTTCATGTTATAAAATTAAATATCTTAAGCTGGGCAAATTTATTAAGAAGATGAATATTTAACTTGTTGTACTGGATGTTCAAGGGCAAACATCTGCTGATGACCTTCTTATTGGCAGTCTTAACATGGAGCAGGGCATCATATGACAAGAACCAAGGAATGTACCTGCAAATGTGACATCTGTTCCCCCTCGCAATTCTTACAGATTCATCAGGATTATCTCATGGGTAATTCATTCTGATGATTTTATCTTATCTTAGTCCCTTCTCGTAGGCCTCCTCCTCTAAACATCATAGTCAGATTAAATTGACAATTTCTTAATATCTCATGAGATTAATTTCAACACATGAACTTTTTGGAGACACATGAAATCATATGCAAGCCATAGCAAACAGGTTTTCTAGTAATTACTTCAAACATTAATGAATTTATAAGGAAAGTTATATAGATAGAATTTTTTTCTTTCCTGTTGCATTAATCTGCTCAGGTTTCTATAAAAAAATACCCAGAATGAATGTACTGAAGCAATAAAAACATATTTTTTGCAGTTCTAGAGGTTTGCAATTGAAGAGCCACATGCTGCCACTGTCAGTCTCACCTGGACCCTCTTCTCTTGGCCTGTTGGTGACCGCTGTCTCAGAAAACTCATAAAAACTTTTCTTTGTGTGCTCAGAAAAATAAAAGAGACCGAGGAGATTGAGGGAGAGAAAGCTCTTCAGTATCTCTCTGTTTATAATGATATTATTTCTGGACACTTTACCTTGAGAACTGGGGGGTTAGATTGCATCAAGCAGATACATAATGAAAATTGAAAATTTAATAATTTTAATTTTTTCACAATTGAAAAATTAATAATTTTCATATACTTTCTCACAGTGCAGTGTTTTGTACACACTGATGTATTATGCTTACTAACATTTTACTCAGTTGTTTTGGATCTGTAGTCATGAAGAAGTTTTTGAAGTTTTTGTTTACTTTGGTCTGTTTGTATAGCTATTATCAAATCAGTATTAGTCTCATTGAATGGAACATGTTTGATCCTTCTGTTCGATTTACTTACAGAAGTTAATTGCATTTCTTTATATACCCAAGTTTTTTCACTTGGAAAAATATATTGGAAGGATATTGGGCCTATATAAATAAAGCAGAGATGGAATGCAGATATTGAGAAAGAAAACAACGGCTCTCTTGAAAAGAGCAGAGTATTCATTAGGTGCTGGGCAATAGCATAGAATTCTGTTATAGCATAAGTGAAAATTGACTGTAATGAACTAAATGCTCACATTATCCTCGACCTCCTTTCCCTGACCCGTCACCTATGCTTTTCTCTATGCCACACACTAATTTGCAGTCAGGTTTGTGATGTTCCCTGGCATTCCTGTGGTAATAAAGCTCACCACATTATACCTGGACCACTACTTGTAGAGGGTCCCTGCACATTGTCTTCCGAATGGAAAGACACCCATGTCTGAGCAGATTTCCATGGGGTTGTTGGCCTCCCCAGTGATTACTTGGACTCCTTGCATGTTGAAGTCCAAAAGTCATTACCAGAATAAATTCCAATATGGATTTGATTTTGGCCAATCAGAGAGAAATTTTGGGAGGAATGGTTTGTTCTTCCTTTGTGATTCTCTCTCAACACTCCGTAGACACAGTAGTTTCCTGTTGGCACTGATGACATCTCAGATAGAGAAATAAGCAGCACTGGTAAAGTTGTGGGAAGCTCATCATGGCACCCTCATGCATTATTTTCTTTCTCTGTCTTTCTTTTTTGAAACAGTGTCTTGCAATGAAGTTCAGACTGGCCTGGAGCTCACTGAAATCTTCCTTCCTCAGCCACCTGGGAGCTGGGATTATTGGGGCAAGCCACCACACATGATGCTTTTGTTCTCTATCTATCTATCTATCTATCTATCTGTCTATCTATCTATCATCTCTATGTCTATCTCACATTCTTTTTTCATGTTTTTCTCTCATCCAGCTTCATTCTCAGTACCCTTCACGCTTACCTCTCTGGTACCGCAACTGAGAGAAAATATGAACAGGCAGACAGGGCCTTAGAGATTACCTTATAGTGACATCACAAAGACACAACCAACAATCAGGATTTAGCCCTACCAAAACATTTTATTTTACAGAAAAGAATTTTCTGAATAACTGAGAGATTGAAATAAAATTTCAATTTCCCACTTTTCTAGTATAACTGAGGTCTGGAGAAATTTGTCTGGAGCATGGTTACAGCTGATACAATGCACATCAATCCTACTGCCTTTCAAAATGAGCTTAGTGCCAATAGGTATTATGACCACACACATCCATTATATAAACATCTATGCCAAGAGAAACAGATTGGGAGGGACAATGAATTTCAAGGGAAACAAGAGAGTGTACTGACCTCAGGAAGTGAGGTTTTTTCTGTGAATTCAAAACCAATAAACATCACACCCACATCACTTGGCTGTGCTCACTGACTTGGTCCTCTGCACGTGTCCATTTCCACCCTTCACAGAAAAGTGTCCCACATGCAAGAAGAGAATCTGTGCCCTATGGATGGTGAACCAGAGACCCAAGTTCTTAGTGAGTTTTTTTTTCAGCCCTCAACCATGGCAAATATTAGTGACCATATCTTACAAGAATTTCTCCTGCAGTGAATGCTCAAGGAAGGGTTGTTGGAACAAATGAAAGTATGCGGGCTATGAACACTATTCTAAACTCTTAGCCTGGTTAGCATGTCTTGGAATTTCTTCATGTCATGGCCATGAGAGACTCAAACGCATTGTCAGGGAGGATAAGGATGGAAAGAATAGGGACAAGGAGGCCCCTACTCTCAAGGTCCCATCCTGGAGGAAACTGCCTTCACACTGCACTAGTCTGATGGTGCTTAGTGAAAGCTTATTTCATTTGTTTATTATTATTGTTATTATTATTATTATTATAGTTTGAATTCTGAAGCTGCAGACAGTTAGAAGTGCAGGTGTGAGTGGGTACGGTGTTGACTTAAAAGCAACACAGCCTTTAAATTAGCAGACCTGGATTCAAATTTTACCCTTCTCTTCATCACCAATAAATCCTGAGTATATTTCTTTATCCTTCTCAACTTCAGTTATCTCATGCTTTAATCTTTCTGTTGCTTTGAGCCAATCCGTGTGGCTGAAGGAAGATTGTGTAATCCCAGGAGTTCAGGGGCATACTAAGAGGCACAGCAAAACCTCATTTCAAATCCCCCCAAAAAAGTTCATGGAAACAAACTGCAATGCATGTGTTAAACATGAAATGGCACAAGATGCTAACATTAGAACTCACATGGAAAGCAGAAGGTAAATGGATCTTGCAAAAAGGCAAAGCAGGACAAGCAGTTTTGCTCTTTACCAGCACAAAATGTGAGTACAAGAACTAAGCAAGGGGAGAAAGGCCTGAATCCACTCTTGAGGCTCCAGCATCATGACACAGACACCGCTCACCAGATCGCACCTCCCAAGACCACAACACTAAGGAATGATATTTTGAAGGACACCATGGAAGGATACAAGCTGGATTTATAGATGGTAGAGATGGAGTGTTCGAAAATGACCACAGCCAGCACTGTGGTGCTTCTTAGGCCCGTGGTCAAAGTATCAGACCTCTGCCTAGAAACATGGGAACACAGCGTAGGAATTCAGAAGTTTGATTAATTTTGCCCCCCTAAAATGTATTTGTTGATTCTCTAACCACCAGTAGCTCATAATGGGATTGAACTGAAAGTTGAGCTTTTAAGGATGTAACTCATACACAATAAAATAGGTTCACCCTAACCTAATAGGGTTACAGTACTTATAAGTGGAAATTTGCATCCTAAAAAGACCACAAGAACGTGAACCATGTGAAGAGGAAGCAGAGCTCTGCCACCAAGCAAAGCATAGAGGCCTGGAAAGAGACCAAAGCTTCCTTCAGCGCCTTGACCTTGTATTTCTAGCCTCCACAATGGTGGCCAGAGGACTCTCTTTTGTTTAAGTCTCCACATCTATGGGACGTGTCTGTGGCAGCTGGAACTCACTGGTACAGATGGTTAAGTGTTGCTTTGTGTTGTTCATAAAAGACCATCCTGGCTACGATGAGGGCAGACAAAGATGTCTGGGAAAAGATCATTCCTTTTTATTTCTGAAAAAAATCTTTATTATAACATTTGATTTATATTTTTCAGCACATACAGAGAAACATAAAATAGGTAGGTGTTCATTTGGTATCATCTGTTGTTCCTCCACATGGTTACATTGTGTAATGTTTAAATAAGTTCCTACTTGCATACATCCTGAAACATTTATCACTTGTTTATGTGGAAAGCTTTCAATATATATTCTAAAGCTTTTTGAAATATGTAGGCCATTATTGTTACCCACTGTCACCCCACTGTCCAGTAGCACAGCAGAGCATTTTACTTCGATCTCACTCAGTCTCTGTGGATCACTCTTTCCCCACTCCTCCCTCCTTCTTATTTTTTTCACTTGTAGGTAACTGCCATTGCACTTCCAAACACTCTGAGAACAACGGTTGTAGATTTCTCATGCCCATAAGGTCATACACTACTGACTGCTTAGTGCCTGGATTACATCACTTAACATAAAAATCTCAACTGTCAACATAATAGAGCCTGGATAAACAAATGCAGGCAAATTCAGAGCTCTTGTCATTGAAAGAGGATCAAAATCATATGCTTGAGAAAAGATACCATCTTTAATAAATAGTTCTTTATAAAATGGCTATATGAATACAAAATGTTGAATATAGTTGATTTTATCTTTGTGCTAAATGAAAATCAAAATCAAAGACATAAATATTAAAACAGAAATGCTAGCCGGGTGTGGTGGCGCACACCTTTAATCCCAGCACTCGGGAGGCTGAGGTAGGAGGAGCGTTGTGAGTTCGAGGCTGGCTTGGGCTACACAGTGTGACCCTGCCTCAAAAAACCAGGACCAGGAGTTTGGCTCAGTGACTCAAGTGCCTGTCAGACAAAGCGTGAGGTTGTGAGTTCAATCCCTGGTGCCAAAAAAACAAAACAAAACAAAACAGAAATGCTGAATCTACTGGAAAAGAAACTAGGTAAAGATCTTAAAGACATAGACATAGGCAAAGACTATGAACAAAACCCTGAATGCACAAGAACTAACATTAAGAATGAATAAATAAGATTATATGAAATGAAAAGGTAACTTTGCATCAAAGGAGACAAACAACAGAGCGAAGGGACAACCTACAGAATGCAAAAGCAGCAGCCAGGTCCTCCTAGGACAGAGGACTAATATCTAAAGTAGATAAAGAGGGAAAAAAATTAGAAACCTACAAAGTAAAACATTCAATTGAAAATAGGCCTTCGAAATGAATAGCCACTTCTCAGAAGAAGGACAAATGACCAATAAGTACATGAAAAAGTG